>CM076570.1:1340716482-1341018782 GCA_034641835.2 Pinus albicaulis | reverse complement strand
TCTTAGGATACCAAAGACCGAAATCATTCATTCCTTTCAGATTTCTGAGAATTCTCTTCACAGCTGCTAGATGGGATTATTTAGGACTTGATTGAAATCTTGCTACCATTCCCACTGCTTGCATAATATTTGGTCTTGTAGCAGTTAAGTATAAGAGAGCTCCAATTATTGACCTGTAAAGAGTTGCATCTATGAGAGCGGTATCATCATCTTTACTTAATTTAAAATCTGTGGTCATCGGTGTGCTCATAGGTGCAAAATCTTCCATCCCATATCTTTTGAGCATGTCTTTAAGATATTTTTCTTGAGATATAAACATGCCTGCAGAGGTTTCAGATATTTGTAGCCCAAGAAAGTAAGACAACTCACCAATCATTGAAATCTCGAATTTTTTGGACATATTTAAAGCAAATTCATGGCTCATTTCTTCATCATTGCTAGCAAAGATTAGATCATCAACGTAAACAATAGTGATCAAAAGTTTTTCCTTGTCCATCTTCACGTAGAGATTGCTACCTGCTACTCCATTTTTGAAACCTTCTTGTTGCAGATAGTGATCCAACTTTACATACCATGCTCTAGGGGCTTGTTTTAATCCACACAAGGCCTTTTTTAGTTTGCATACAAAGTCTTTTCTTTCAACAAGATCAAATCCTTCTGGTTGCTCCATGTAAACTTATTTCTGGAGATATCCAGTCAGGAATGCTGATTTTACATCCATTTGATAAACCTTGAATCCTTTTGAGCAAGTAAATGCTAAAAAAATTCTTATGGCTTCCAATTGAGTTACTGTCGCAAAGGTTTATCCGAAGTCAATTCCTTCAATTTGCGAGTATCCTTTGTAGACAAGTCTGGCTTTATTTCTGATGATTTGTCCATCTTCATTCATCTTGTTTTTGAATACCCATTTTGTTCCAATTATATTTTTATCTTTTGGGTGAGGTACCAGCACCCAAGTCTCATTTTTTTTGATTTGAGACATTTCTTCTTCCATGGCCTTTATCCAATAAGGATCTTTACTTGCTTGAGAAAAATTTTCAGGTTCTATTAAAGATAATAGAGCAAAATCATATTTTCTTGGTGTGTTTGTCATCCTTATTCGAGTTTGAATTCCTTCATCTATATTTCCGATGGCCAGTTCTTCTGGATGATGTTTATGAATAAAATTGATCTTAGAGGGACTTTGTGAAGGTTCACTTTGAGGTTCTCCATTATCCTCTTCTTTTTCAGGTTCTTCTTCTTCACTTTGTTCAAAGAAAGGCTCAACTTCATGATATTTAATTATTTTTTCTGGAAGGCCTTCATCAATCTTCACATCAATGCTTTCCACTATTCTTCATAGATGATTGTTGTAACATTTGTAAGCTTTGCTCCTCGTGGAGTATCCAATTCATAAACTCTAGAATCAAATTTTCCCGGTGAGTCATCATTTATTTTTATGAAGCATTTGCTTCCAAAAACCCTAAAATATTTTACTGAAGAAGGTCTTCCTTTCCATAATTCATAAGGAGTCTTTTCATTATTTGGTCTTAGTTGAATTCGATTTAAGGTATAAACTGCGGTCCCAACTGCTTTTCTCCAAAATTTTGGTTGCAAATCAGCTGCTAGTAGCATTGTCCTTGCCATTTCTTGAATGGTTAGTTTCCTTCTTTCAACTACTCCATTTTGCTGGGGTGTCCTAGCAGTAGACAGTTCTCTTTCGATTCCATGTTCTTTACAGAATTCATTAAATTCTTTTGAGGTGAATTCTCCTCCTCTATCCGTTCTAAGACATTTAATCTTAGAATATTTCTCATTCTCATTGAGAGCCTTAATATTTTTAAAACATTCAAATGCTTCAGATTTATTTTATGAAATATATCCACATCATTCTAGTATAGTCATCAACAAATAGAACAAAGTACCTTTCACCTTGAAGAGTTGGAGTTCTAGTTGGCCCACACAAATTTGCATGAATGATTTCCAGAGGTTTTGATGCTGAGAACTCAGTTTTGTGGCTACTTCTTGTTTGTTTTCCATGTTGGCATGGGCCACATACAACTTGATTTGGCTTGAACATTTTTGGAATGTCCCTTACTGCATTAATTTTACTGATGTTGACTAGGTTATCAAAACTTGTATGCCCCAATCGCTTATGCTATAACCAACTTTCATCTGTTTGGCTTAAGCAACGTTTATCTTCTTGGATTTTACTGAGAATGTAGACATTATCTGGTGTTCTTACTCCTTTTGCCACAAGTTATCCTAAGGATGAGTCTCTTATTTCACAATTTTTAGTACTGAAGACAACATTATGTCCTTGGTCACAAATTTGGCTAACACTGAAGAGATTGTGTTTGAGCCCTTCTACCAGCAAGGTATTTTGAGCCTTTCCTTAGCCATTTACAAGGGTAGCAATTCCTTTTCCAGTGATTTTAGCAGACCCACTTCCAAAGGACGCTTTTCCATTTTTCTTATTCAATGAGATAAACTTATTTTGGTCACCTGTCATATGTCTTGAGCATCCACTATCCACGAACCAATGATTTTCTTCACTGTGAGCACATAAAACTAGGCCACATTTATCAGTTTTGAGATTTATGCTTTTAGCTTCCTCCCCTTTGAGAGGGAAATTTTGTTCATTATGGTCATAATTATTACATAATGAGCAAGACGGATCAAACTTAGCCAAAGGATCAAAGGAATTGTAAGTTTTTATTTGTCCTTGCTCTTTGGGACCATGTAGTTGGTTTGTTTGATTTTTCAATGTTGGTGCTTCATTCTTATGAGCCTTGCAATGCTTAGCTTGATGCCCAAAGTTTTTACAATAGTAACAATACCCAAGAAAAATAGTTTGATACCTGTTGTAGTATCCATAGATTGAACCAAAATTCTTCCTTGGAGTTGCTCTTTCTTCAATTCTTGGTTTTGAGATGGGACTTTGTTCCTGACGAGATGCCTTTTTTTCTTTTGGATGGCAAGAGAGTATGTCAGCATAACTTGTAGCATTATTATTTGTACTTGATGATTCTCCTTTGAATCTAGTTCCAGATTTGTTATGTTGAGGTTTTTGAGTATTAAGAATGTTATCAAGAGCTAGAGAGCTTTTCCAACTCCTTTTGACTTGCTCTAATTCCTTTCTTAGAGATATTATTTCAGCTTCAAATTTTTCACAGATATCATCCTTCTCTTTTAGCTTATTGTTCAAGAAGTCTTTCCTTCTTTTTGCTTCCTCTCTTTCTATTTTGAGAGAAATTATCTTTTTTTTGTAGATTCTCATTTTCTTAAATGGCACTTATTAGCAATCTATCCATTTTTCTTTCATCTTCCAGTTCTGAGTCATCATCATTCGTAAATGCCATGAATAACGTTTCTTTGCTTCCAACATAGTTACTTTCCTCATCTGATTCATTATCACTTTCTTTGTGATGACACATATTTCTAGTTGATCTCTTTTTGATGAATACAAATTCATCTTCATCAGACTCATCTTGTTTGGAGAAGAAGTTATTCTTATTAAACACTTTATTTTTGTACATAATCCTTTTAGAGTCCTTTTCATCATCACTATCATGTTTATGAGGACATTTTGCAGCGTAATGACCTATTCTTCCACAATTGAAAAAAATAAGAGGGTACTTACCTTTTAGCTTAGATCCCTTTTTAAGTCTTCGTACAAATTGAGCTAATTCAGTTTCAGTATCAGATTCATCACTATTGCAATTCCATCCTTTTCATTATTTTGTTGATCTTGAGGCTTTGAAAGCTGCTTCTTGAAATTTGGACTCCCTTTCCTCATCTCATAGGCAATTAGAATTCCATGAAGTTCTTCCATCTTGAGAATATCTTGGTCCTTCATTTCTTCTATGACACTTACTTTGGAGTCAAATATGTCAGGAATCCATCTAAGTATTTTTTTAACAATAGTGCTTTCTTCAATATTTTCTCCTAGTCCTTTAAGAGAGTTAACCACTTCAGCTACTTGGAGGAAGTATGATGCAATATCTTCTTCATCATCCATTTTCAGACTCTCGAATTGTCTTCTATAGGTTTTAATATTTTCCTTCTTAACTTTGGAGTCCCCATCATATAGGGAAACCAACTTATCCCATACTTCTTTGGCTGAGTCACAATTCAAGACTTTCGTGAATTCAGAATTGGTAATTCCACTAGTGATGGAATTTGAAGCTTTGGCATTAGCAATGTAGGCTTTTCTTTCATCTAGATTAGTTGGAAGACTGGAGGGAGCTTTGTACCCATCCAAAATAGAGTGCCATACTTCAGGGCCAAGAGACATTAGATAGTAGGACATCCTCTTTTTCCAAAAACCAAAATTTGTTCCATCAAAGATAGGCAGTTTCCCTGTTGCTTCTATGTTTTTCATTGTGCCTAAGAATTCTTCTTCCAGCTGTTAGGCTGATAATGAAGAAGCTGCCTCTGATACCAATTGTTGGAAATACTGAGAGGGGGATGAATCAATATTTCTTTTCAATTGTTAATTATTTCTAGTTAGATTCTTCACAATTAAAGTCAGAGAGGTGTATAATAACATTAATATTAAGGATTAATAAGAACTTCAATCCTTTTTCAAATAATTGTTTACAATATATGAGTGAGGGCACCAACCCTTTAATGAAGCAGGCACCAACCTGTTGCCAAGCACCAACTTGGACTTTGATGAGGCTCCGACCTCTAGGGCTTCGACCATATCTTCTCAAGGCACCAACCTTGTGTTTAGGAGCTCCTACTCCAAGGACACCAATTATGATTTATCTTATTATAATAGAGAATGTTAATAGTACTTACTTGAACGTCCTTAACATAATTATTCACTGTTTAATCCTTCACTGTCAAACCACCAAATTCTCCACTGTCCAATATATTTAAGTTCTTTAACTTGTACAAGCCTCCAACTATCACCACTTCAAGCTTTAAAGTTGACTATTCATGCCTCCACTAGCGAGCTCTCCACAGTTGTATCTCCAGTCCTCCATAGATTTGTCCTATCCGAGATCTAAAGAAGCACTTGGTCAACCCTTCAAATATCCTCCTTAGATGTGTTCTGTTCGAGCTTAGAAGAACCACTAATTTACACTTCACGTTCAATGTTCCGAAATTCTGTGGTGAGGTCTGAAGATTTATAACCCTGGTCAAGTGACTGTCCGAGCTTTCAAGAAATCTGTAATTCATAACACAGATTTGAGGGCTACTTACATAACACAGGTCACTAGTCTGAGTTTTATCACTGTCCAACACTAAGCTTCGAATTAACAAAGGTGAAAGGTCTGTCACAAATTAGAGATGAGTTCTATCTGAGCTCCAAAGGTGTTATAGAACCAAGTCCAAACTATTTTAAGCTTATTTATGTTCCTCCAACAAATGATCTAATCCACCCTATCTCATTGGTTCGAGGTTCCTGCACTCCAAAGAATAATAAACCAATAAAAAAAAATGGAGCCATAGGGTCTTCTTTTCTTCATAAGGTTCTGAACCCTAGTACAGATATACCTCAAACAGTTAAATCTTCAAAAAACCTTCTCGATGTCCCTATTTCAAGAGTTGTGATCTGTTGTATATTTCTATGATGATCTTCACCAAGCTGTGCGTAAAAAAATGTAATCTGAGCTCTAATATATAGAGTTTTTCCACGTCAAAATGAAAAGCTACGTCACTTTAGACAGGCCAACATGAGATCTAGGACAAGTCGGCTCCAAAAGAGGAATAATTATTGCACAACTTTAAAAATCAATATCTTCCTAACCATTGGGAGTTTCGGGGCAAGTAAGGGCTCGTTAGAAAGATGAAAAATTCCTCTTTAAGATGGTGTAGGATTCATTTGGAAAGGATGCCTCCAAGCTATCCAAATTTATTTTTCTTCGTGACTGTTCCTGAATTTTTGTGCAGAGGGTGATTAGGAAAGCAAGGTCATTAGGGCTCCTTCATTGTTACGACTCCAAGTTCTTCGTCATAGTGTGTAGCACCATGTCATGAAATAGTGCAGTGATATGTCATCCATATGTCAAAGTGAAAAATCCATTAATTTGCCATCAAGAGAGCTTCAAAGTAGTCTTCCAACCATCATCCATATTATCAAATGTCATCATATGCCTTCAAGTGATCTCCAAGTCTGTCATGTCCTGCAATCACTATTCATGTCATCAAATGGTCCTTCATTGTCCAAATGATCATCTTAAGCATGGTCATTCATCATCATCTAGCATCCTATTGCGATCAATGACAACCTTGCTTAACAATAGTGACACCATGCACACCAACCCATAAAACTTAGTCCATTTTCTTCATATATGCAGTACCAATAGAGATTAGTAATCCTCCATTCCCTTTCTCGAACTGCATAACCAAAACGAAAACAAATGGAACACCACATCATAAAATGTGTTTACATTCCCCTTTTATAAATAAATTTTGACATGACCATAACATTCTTGGGGGCACCTACGCCCCTCAACTATAAAAATCCCAGCTCTCAGTCAAAAACAAAACTGAAACCTCCTTTCTATGACAAGTCACACTTTTCAGGTCATTTCCTGGGACAGGTCACAGTTTTCTGCCTAGTACCTACTACCCAGGTCGCAAAAAAAACCCCAAAAGGTGCGACCTGGACTGTTCCTAGGCTCTGGGTGCATAATCTGAAACTTTAATCCCCCGAATTGAAAGAGTATGGTTAGGCCTCTTACCTGCCACTGACGGATCTCAATTCCAACAGTCAATTTGTCCGCTATGATCGCTGCAAGATTTAGGGCCTTTTCTCATCTTTACATTCACCACAACTACACTTGAAAATTAATCAAATTGGAGGGAAAAAGTGTTATTAAAAGAGAAACCCCATATTTTTATTTTTCCAGCTGCGACCAAACTATAGCTTAGTTTGACAAACCGTCAGCACCGTTGGAAAACTCTCAGCAAGCTCTCAAATGGGGATCCTTTAGTTTTTTGTGATTTGATACTTCACTCGGACACATTTTTTCCACGAAGGGTCACTTCACCACTCCTCAAAATCAAATTTATTCACTTGCAACACTTGTACTTGGGGCACCACTTTTCCTTCATACTTGTCCATGCTCGTGTCGATTTTTGTCGTGAGTAACCATCTTGTACTCATGTTTTTATGGTCCCCACCAGAAATTTTCTGTGTGGCAGCATCATTGAGTCACCCTTGTTTAGAGCATCCGAGTTGAGTCATCATTTCATCCATGGAGTCTATCCCGAGTCCCTTTGTATCCCGCTATAGTCATCCATTCTTCATTGCTGGTTCCCCTCTCATGTCGCACATTCTGGCCTACAGTCATACTGTCCCCTATCACCGTTGATATTGTGTCAGTTGCTACGAGGTAATCCATTCCCTTTATGCTCTAACAAGGGAAGTTGTTAGCCTGCTACTCAGTACCCCCAATCCATCATCATCCCTGGTGTCAGTCTATCAGTTTCTCTACTATTATCTCTCGTGCTTTATTTGAGGATCCTTTATTGCCTCACCTACAACGGACCTCATGTCGACATCAGCTCATTCATTCCAGAAGACAGGCCTAGAGAGCAGTGTACCTTGGTTCCAGGTTCCACTCTTGTTCGGTGCCTCAGATCAGGCAAAGGGACTCTTTATTTCCCTTTGAATTGATTGTTTCTCAGCTCTAGCTCCTTACGACATGATCAAGATCCTTATACTTGTTGGTTTAGTGAAACAACAGATTGTACCGGTGATTCCCGGGTGTGTGTGAGATGTTTCAGACCTCATGAGGGGGTGGCCCTTTAGGTAGCCCCCCACATACCTGGATGACTTCTCTATTACAACCGTGGATGCAGCTCCAAAGATTTTATGGTTCTGGTCTCAGCCACTTGTAGTGCCTTTTAGTTTTCATGTATCATTCAGATTTTCAGAGCCCTTTCCTGTTTTACAGGGCCTCTTTGGTTGTACTTATATCTCATGTACTCAGATATTATTGTATAAGTCTTGGCTGTTGTCCCAGGCACATCATGTATGTGGGATCCATTATCATGTCTTTATCTGTCCCATGTTTATGACACCATGTACTATATAGTTCGGTCCCTTGTTTACTGGATGCATTATTCTTTGTACTTTGTTATCTCGTCGAGCATAGGTATGCCTCCCCCGCCTCTTGTAGAATAGGTACTCACCCATAAAAGAGACTTGTCACACTTGTAAGTCTTGCCTCCTCAGGGTCTTGTCCTCTAGCGCTTTAGTCTACCTTATATTTCTCTCTCTCTGACTCCCCCTTCAGTGTCTAGTAATTGAGTTCTTACAATGTACTTCGGTCACACGATTAGCTCCTAACACTCGCATGCTGGGGGGCAATCTATTACACCAATTTTTGGTCATCTAACCTGTTACTATTAGATGGACCAAAGAACGCCATGTAAGACCAATTTTACCCTAGTAAAATTGCTTTCACTATGAAAAATAACTTAGTAATCCATAATTTATTAAGTTGTTTATGGTCTATACAGGAAACCCCATGAGGAAATATTGAATAAATCCCTATTTGTTTGATTTTCCTCAAGGGATAATTAATAAAACAACAGTTTAATTAATATTCCTGGTCATATTTAACCCAAAACAGGAAAATTAATTAGATAAACCACTATTTATCTTATTATTTTCTAGGAATATTTATTTAAACATTATTTAAATAATATTCCTTGTTAAATTTGACTAAATCATTTATAAATAATTGAACAAATCACTATTTATTTAATTATTACTCAACCACACTCTTAAAATAATAAATAAATCATCTATTTATTTATTATTTACAAATAAATGGATTTGACCAAAGTCAAATTCTTTTTTCCTCCAACAAATATAATAAAATATTCCATAAATGTTGGATCTAGATTTGGTTAATAATAATTTAATTATGCACCAATATCTAGACTAACTTAATATTTTGTTATAAATAGAAGGGTTTTTCCATTCATTCACTACCTTTTGTTGCCAAAATATGACTCTAGATCTATACTTTTGGTCTGACTTTGATCCTCCATCATTGTCATATTTTACTACCATTTTTCTTGTGAGCTCCCTTTGAGTTCCATTTTTTTCTGGGTTTTATACACCATCAAGAGAGAGAGATCTTAGGTCTGAAGCGCTGAGGACATACAAGAACCCATCCCATTGAGGGGGTCTGGTAACATCTTTCTATGTTCCCTTCCGAGGTGTCATAAATACAAATTCTTTAAAAATATTATTGTCTTGTCTATTGGATGCATGGAGAAACTCTTGCTTTTATTTTTTGTTTAATGTCTTTAACTGCATAGATCTGGATTTTGTAGCATTTATCTTGGTCAACTAACTGCAGATCTAAGGAAATTGGCAACCATGTATGTTAGGGCTGTTTTTTATGCACAACTAAAGTGAGTTTTTTTCGTATGCTTGCGATTAGAATTCACACTAACACATCCTTCTTGTGCACCAATACTGCTGGAGCAGAGAGAAGTATGTGTTAGTATGAATCTTTCGTCGGAAAAAGAACACTTTAGCTATGGATAACAAATAGCCCTAACATCAATTATGGCTGCCAATATCTTTAAATCTGCAATTAGTTGATCCAAACAAAGCTGCACAAATCCAGATCTATGCATAAAAGACATTAAGCAGTGAAAATTAAATGTTGCTCCATGCATCCAATAGACAAGACAAGAACAATATATTTGAAAGAATTTTTATATTAAAGGGGCACTTGAGAGGAAAACAAGAAAGGTGTTTCCAATTCTTCTCAATGGGATGGGTTCTTGAAAGTCCTCAGCATTTCAGATCTAAAATTTCTCTCTCTTGTTGGTGTAGAAAACCCAGACAAATATAGAACTCAAAGGGAGCTCACAAAGCAAATGATGAAGAATGTGACAATGATAATGGCTCAAATTCAGACCAAGAGTATAGATCCAGAGTGATCTAATGCAATGAAAGGTGATTAATGAATGGGAAAACCCTTCTCATTTATAACAACATTAGGGTGGTCTAACTTGTGCATGAATAAAATATTATTAATCAAATTCTAGAACCACCTTTTAGGAATATTTTATTATATTTGTTGGAGGGAAAAGGATTTTTGACTAGGGTCAATTCCTTTATTTATAAATAATAAATAAATAAATTATTTATTTATTATTTTAAGGAAACGGTGAAATATAATTAAATAAATAATGATTTATTTAATTATTTATAAATGATTTAGTCAAATTTAACTAGGAATATTATTTAAATAAGGATTAAATAACTTATTCTAGGGAAATAATCAAATAAATAAGGATTTATTTAATTGATTTCCTTGTTTTGAGTTAAATATGACCAGGAATAATAATTAAATTGATGTTTAACTAATTATTCAGGAAATATAAACAAATATAGATTTGTTTATTATTTCCTTTTTAAAATGCTCCTCAAGCTTGTACCCATAAACAACTTAATAAAGGTGTTTTACTAAGTTATTTCACATAGTGAAAACAATTTTACTTAGGGTAAAATTGGTCTTACATGGTGTACTTGAGTCCATCTAATGATAATAGGTTAGATGACCAAAAAATGGTGTAACAGATTTCCCCCCAGCGTACGAGTGTTAGGAGAAAATCGTATGATCGAAGTACGTTGTAAGAACTCAATCACTAGACAGCAAGAGGGAAGTCAAAGAGAGAAATGTAAGGTAGTCTAATGTGCTAAAGGACTAGACCCCGAGGAGACGAGACTTACAGGTGCAACAAGTCTCTAGTTTATGAGATGGTACCTGTGCTAAAGGCGGCAGGGGAGGCATACCTATGCCCGCCGAGACAAAGTACAAAGGAATAGTGTGTCCAGTAAATGAGGAACTGAACTATAAAGTACATGCTGGCATAAACACGAGCCAGAAAAATAGAATGATGAATCCCACATACATGTTGTGCCTAGGATAACAGCCAGGACTTATACAATAATATCTTAGTACATGAGATACAAATACAACCCAAATGCCCCCTATAAACGGGGAAGGGCTCACAAAATCCGACTGATACATGCAAATCAAAAAGGCGCTGCAAGCAACTAAGGCCAACATCATCAAATATAAGGAGCTGCATAAAAGGCTAAAATGAAGGGGTCATCCGGGCATGTGGGGGGCTACCTGTAGGGCCACCCCCTCATGAGGGTTGAGACATCTCACACACACTCGGGAATCACCAATAGTTGCTGCTGCATCACTGGACCATCAAGTATACGGATCTCGATCATGCTGAAAGCAGCTGGAGCTGAGAAACAATCAAGTCAAAGGGTAATGAGGAATCCCTTTGCCTGATCCGAGGCACCAAACAAGTGTAGGAGCTGGAACCAAGGTACACCGCCCTCTAGACCTGTCTTCTGGAGTGAATGAGGTGATGTCGATAGAAGGAGGTCTGCCTTAGGTGAGGCAATAAGGGATCCCTAACTAAGGCACGAGAGAAAATAGTAGAGCGACTAATAGACGGACACTAATGATGATGATGAAATGGGGGATACTGAGTAGCGGATGGATGGCTTCCCTTGTTAGAGCATAAAGGGCATGAATGACTTGGCAGCGACTGACACAATATCATGAGGGATAGAGGACAATGGGACTGAAGGCCATAATCTGCAACACGGGAGAGGGACCAAGTAATGAAGGATGGAGGACTATAGCGGGATACAAAGGGACTCGGGATAGACTCCATGAATGCGATGATGACTTAACTTGAATGCTCTAAACAAGGGTGACTCAATGGTGCTGCCACACAGTAAAGGTCCAATGGGGGACCATAAAAACATGAGTACCATAGGGTATCTCATGACGAAAATCAACACGAACAAGGACAAGTAAGGAGGAAAAGTGGTGCCCCAAGTACAAGTGTTGTAAGAGGAGAGGTGAATAGACCCTTCATGGACAAAATGTGTCCTGGTGAAGTATCAAAACATGAAAAACTAACAGATACCCATTTGAGTGCTCGGTGAGAGCTTTCCAACGGTGCAGATGGTGTGTCAAACGGGGCTACAGTTTGGTCGCAGCAGGCGAAAGAAAAAGAAGGGGTTTCTCTTCTAATAAGGCATTTTCCCTCCAAATACATTCATTTGCTTTTGTAGCTGTGGTGAATGTGGAGAGGAGAGAAGGCCCTAAATCTTGCGGTGATCATAGCGGACAAACCGACCGTTGGAATCGAGATCTGTCAGTTGTAGGTAAGAGGCCTAATCCTGCTCTTTGTTTTTGATGGATTAAAAGTTCAGATTAGGTTTCCAAATCTTAGGAACAACCCCTATCTCATATTTACGGTCGGGTCGCACTTTTTTGGGCAAAAACTGTGACTTGGGAAGCAGGTTTGGGCCTGAAAAGTGTGACCTGTCCCAGGATTTGGCCAAAAAGTACGACCTGTCAGAGGGAGGTGATTTTAGTGTTGTTGTGGGTTGAGATTTAGGTTTTGTGTAAGTGAATGCAGTTTTTCCTATCTGTAGACTGAAAAAGATGATGGTTTTGTGCAGATATGGCAGATATACGGATCAAGTGGAGAGAGAGAGACCTGGGTACATTACGGTCGGAAATCCAAGCGGATCAGGGTGTCCATCATGCATTGTCAGGTTTGGGGTTCTTAAATTTGTGGAGAACCCTCTGATGAGAGCTGGGGAGCCCTTATTGGCCCGGATTGTTATTTATTGGGATCCAGATCATGAGTTCTTTATAGTGCAGGGGCATAGGATTGAGCTAACAGTCCAGGATCTATATTTCCTGACTGGTCTCCCACCATTAGGGATGGTGGGAAATACACAGCCAGTGTTACCACGGGGGCGTAACATCATGGAGTTCGTAGAGCAACATTGTCGACCAGGTGTCTGAGTCAAAGGAACTCGGATATCGATTGGGGATCTAGAGAGGTTGGAGACCCGTGCAGTGGCGGCAACAATGTTGCGGATCCTGGGCAGCCAAACACACCATCACATCACTGGAGGGCATATGATGATTGTAGAAAGTGTGTTGTGTGGGACCTACTATGGGTGGGCCCAGATGATGTTGGTGTCGTTGAAACAATAGCTGTCACTTTGTAAGTGGCAAGTGAACCATGATTGTGCTTATGGGACTATATTGTGCTCCTTCTTTTTTGAGAAGATCCCGAACTTGCGACCTCATGTACAGCTACCTGATGGGGGTCTGAGAGAACCCAGGATGCGTCGATGGGGGCGACTACTGTGCAGAGGAGGAGGAGGGGTGGTCGGACGGGTGTTCCGACCAGAGTTCTTTGCCCATTGGGATCAGATGCCATTGTACATAGACGACTATCCCTATAGTGGGATGAGTTATTGGGGAGATCCAGACTTGCCGCTTCTGCCTGGTCGAGTATGGGGGCCTGATGGTAAGTGACAAGTAACTAATCTGTTATGTGCATGTTAAAGTTTGTGAATAGTATTTATGGTACTGATCCTCATACTTTTGGTATGCAGATATAGCTTCGGTGAAACCGACCGGATATATGGGACGACCTGTAGTAGCAGGAACTAAAGGTGCTAGTGGATCGAGAACGACACAGAATGAGGATATGACCGCTTTGTTGGAGGAAATTCGTCGTAGATGTGAGGGGCTACTGACCGGTGTTTTAGAGCAAGGTTGGCAGGACTTAGATGACCAGTACATAGAGCTATGTTTGGGCTACCCTTGGAGTGGCAAGGTATCATGCAGCGCATGGCAATGACTGGTCAGACTGTGCGTGATCTACTAGCTGCGGGAGCAGAGCCATTGGCTTGGGATCCTCTAGAAAGTGATTAGATGTAGGGCAAGTGGTGCCCCCAAGTGTGTATGTAGGGGAAAGTGGTGCCCCCCAGTTTTTGAGTTTTGTTTTTTGTAACATGCTATGGGCATGTCATATGTTTCAGAGTAGATGGACTCTAAAAACATGTTATATGATATATATTATGCATATGCATTGTGTTGATGATTTGAAATGTTATTGTCTTGCGTGTGATAAATGCCAGTCTAGAACATGGTTTGCAATTCTATCTACGTAGTGATTATGACTTCTAGGTACATGGTTGAAAGTAATGAATCTAAATTCACGTATCAAAATTTTCACTCATAAATATTGTCTAAACAGGATAGGTTTTTGCACATGATAGACACCATTGAGTTGTAAGACAAGAAGCAGAGAATCTAAACGAACGTGCAGATGGAGGATGTGATGAGAGAAGGCATCGGCTAAGAGGCCACGTACTGCATCATATTCGGCCTGATTGTTGGTGGCATTACCAATGCAGATCCCATTAGAAAGAATGAGGGTATGCAAGGGGGTAAAGATGGCCCAAGCTGCCAAGGCTAGATTCTGGGAATAGCGACTTGCCCCATTGGCATAGCCAATATAATGTGTGGACGAGAGGTCTAGCAGAATAGTGTCACAAGACAAGAAATGGGAGGAGGGAGAATAATGATGGCAGTGTGAGTGTAGGGTAGACATCAAACGACAACTATGGGAGGGATTATTCTGGGTAGGATGGCTATGACTCATAGATCGACTAGAGGGTGAAGTATGAGGGCTACGGGAGGAAAAGTTGGAGCTCATGCTGCAGAGGACATCATAGATACGGATGGTATCATCCTGGTTATGGATGGGAAGGAAAAGTTCGAGGAAACCACATGACGCTGCAAAGCTACCTAAATCATCAGCATGGGAAGAAAGGCTCACATACAGATCGTCAAGGGGGATGACAGAAGAACAAGTAAAAAGATGGTCAAAAGATGTAGAGCCTAAGAATGTTGCTGAAGGGGAATCAAGCAAAACAGATGGAGTGGATTCAGAGGGAATGTACTTCGAGGGTTGTATGGATGATGATAGGTATAGGAGGGGGGCAGCAGGTTCCGACATCTCAACGTCAGGGGGAGGAATTTCAATGGTAGCAGGGGGATCCTCGAGTTGGCCTGACGCATACTGCACGAGGATAGGAGAGGCGGATTGATTTTGTTCAACCTCGTACTCGCGAATGACCTCTAAAGAGGCTCGGTAATGCGTGAAGTGAGGACAATGGTGAGAATAATGGCCATGGACACCACATAAAGCACAGGGTTTGTTGGTGCGAAGAGTCTTTGGGTTCTTAGCTGTGGACGAGGAAGAAACAGAGGATTCAGAGACCGTAGATTCAGGGAACGCGACTTTAACCATGGGTTGGATACAAGGCAACTCAAGAGAAGTATGGGTGGCATGACCGACACCATCACACAAGGCACAAGGCTTGGCGGGTGGAGGACGGGTAGGGTCAGGCGGGGTGGCCTTGTCTTTGGATGCCCCCTTGCGAGCATTTATTTTCTTGCCTATAGCTGTCACAACATGAGGATGGTCTTGTTGAGGTGCTGGGGGCACTGTAGCGATGAAAGAAGCGAAGGGAATCGGTTGAACCGGTGTTGAAGCAAGGTATGGTTTGAAGTGACCTGGTGGGGTTCCGGCTGGAGGTTGAAGATACCAGACGGGTATTCCCAGGGTCAAATTAGGGAGGGAAAGGGTTGCCATGATAGGAACCGAATACACTCTGGGAGGGGGAGCAAGGAAAGGTATTTGACCGGCGGGATAATGGCCAGGAGGGGCAGCTCCCATATTGTTGAGAACTGGGGGAACCGACCCGGGAGGGTATAGAGGCTCAGGTGTACTAGCTAGATGAGAAGGTCCAAAAGGAAGAGGTTCGACCAGCTGAGGTGAAGGGCTAGGAGCGGGTTGCGGCGGGAGAGGTTGAGGTTGCTGACTAGCCGAAGCAGGCCGCTTAAGGTCAGCGCGAGATGATTGCATCATGCAAACATTCGCCAAGCTAGGGTCAGGGACAGGAGGAGGGGAAGGACCTAGGGAGGTTCCAAGCAAGGAGGAGTCTTTGTAGACGCCAGGGGAAACACTGGTCAAAGAATCAATGGTTTGCTTATTGGTGACAGAAGAGATGGTGGACTCAGGGGAGGTCTGAGATTTTTTATCATGATATGTCAACTGGTCGATGGTGACAATATTTCCATTATGAGGGAAAAACATCTTCCGGTGGACCGCAAATGGGACAGCAGACATGGCATAGGTGTAGCTACGCCCCAAAAGAATTTTATAGTCAAGAGGGGTGTCGATAACTTCAACATCAACGCAAACAGTCTTGCCCGCAAGGGTGATAGGACAGTTACGGAATAGGCCAATGGGCTGGGAGGCATGGCCATCCCACGCACGAAGGGTGATTGTGGAAGGGGCTAGCTCAGGAGATCCGATTTGTTTCCAAACTGAAGCTGACATCACACATGTATATGCCCCCTCATCAATAATACACCGAGCGACGTTGGCATTTCGGATTTTGACTGGGATTTGGAAAGAAACAGAAGCAGGAAAGGGGGATGGTTTGACTAACGGGCATAAAAAACAATCAATTGGTCATTAGCAGGATCTACAACACCCATGGCAGATAGTAGAGCCTTCTTTTGAGAAGGACACGACTGGAGGAGTTCCAGTGTTGAAATGGCAGCAGGAGATTGTGCCAGATCATCTATTATGCTATATGAATGGGCAGCTCGACCAGAGGTAGCATTTCGGCGTAATGGGCCCTTAGGAATCTTGGTATGAACCTCATCTTTGGACGAAGGGATCTGCAAAGGACCATTGGGTGTTGACAGAGGCTCTGTAGAACCTAAATATGGGGACTCAAGGACAGACGGAGCAAGAGGCATGGAGTACTGACGAGACCGAGTTTGAAGGTTAAGTTCTATGGTGAGGGGTTGGTCAGAAATCATCATGAGAATCTGGTAATTGGAGGAACCCGAAGGGGAAGGTTTAGTGGTTACCGGGGCATGAGGTGGTTGAGTAGCCACGAATCCTTGTTGAGGTAAAGGATCGGTAAACACGGTGGGTTGATAAGTAGCCGCATTGGGAGGAATAGTAGGGGAGGAATGTTGTCCCTGCATGGTGGCCTGAGACTCCCACATCTGCTGCATCTATGGTAATAGGGGACAATTGTGAGTGTAATGACCATAAACACCGCAACATGAATAGGGCTTATTGGTGTGAAGAGGCCTGTCTAGCTTGGGATGAGAGCCCTGTTGCTGGTTAGCAGTGTTAGAATCAATACTTGGAGGATTGGATCCACGACTACCAGAGGCAGATGGATTTTGATTTCCTTTCCTCTTTCTTTGAGAAGGAAGAGGATTAGTCGCGCCCTGTTGCGCAAATACTTGCCCTGGAGGGGGTAGTAGTTGCTGTTGTGGGGTTTGAGAAGGCAAGGGAGTGGGAGGTCCAAATGCTGGAGGAGCTGGGACACCAGGCTGTGGGTAAGGATAAGGGTTAGGATGGGCAACATTGAGGTAAGCAGGAGGGTGGGCAAAAGGAGGAGGTATGCCGTATCCTGGATACATGCTACTTGGAGGGGGGAAAGTGCTGGAGGTGCTGGCCCCTCCCAGAGGGAAACCATAGCCCATAGGAGGTTGAGCATAGGTATGTGAAAGAGATCCAACAATACCGTTGGCAGAGTGAGATCCCCCCGGGGCGTTAGCGCCACTGGGTTTGGGGACGTTAGGAAGGACAGTATAAACATAACCAGATTGAGCATAGATAAGGTCATATTTCAAAGCTATTTGGAGGGCGGATTCTTCGGTTTTAGGGAACTGGGATGTGACATCTTTGCCGATGGCAGGTAAGAGAGAGCGAAGGAACCAGTCCATATAAACTTGATCTTCAAAGGTGGGAGCTCGACATAAACTCCTTCTTCTCTGCCATTCCTGGACATGAGCGGAAAGGCGGGTCGAAGAGGATTGACAGAAAGAAGTCAAGAGTTCTGTACCAGTGTCGTATCGGAGAGGGAGCTGGAAATAAGATAAAAAGGCTTGGGCGATGGTCGCAAAGGTGGTATGGGAAGAGGCGGTCTGATCAACATACCATTTAGAAGCTTTGCCGATAAGTGTGTGTTGGAACAATCTAAGATGGATGGAATCATCAGTAACGGACTTGGATGAACACCACATGTGGAAAGATCGGATATGGTTGGAGGGATCTTCACTAGCAAGGCCTTCGAACTTGGGAATGTCGGAGGGGAGCTTGGTTGGCATAGCAGGCCAACTAACATCATGGCAGATAGGATCATTGATCAACTGATTGAAATCGGGGAGATTGAGACCGGCCATATAAGGGAGCAAAGGGACAGTCGAGGTAGTTCCCATAGTGGTTCCACTAGAAATGGACCTAGCAGTAGAACTGGGGTTGACACTAGCGTTAGGCCCTTAACTAGACATGGTGAAGGTAACAGGGGGAGAACCAGAAGTAGGGGGAGAACCCAAAGAATCAAAAGAAGAGTCAGAGTGCGGACTCAGGGGAGGACTAACTCGACGACGACGGGAAGGAGTAAGTCGACCAACCGAAAACTGAGGGTGAAGGCCAAGAATTCTCCAAGATAAATGCCTTGGAGGCACAATGATGATGGGAAGAAGAAAAACCGACAAAGGTAGGGAGGTGAAAAATCAAGTGAGGTCAATGTCGAAATAAGGGCAGAGAGGTGCAATTTCAATTGATTTTAAATTCTTTGCTAGGCAGTGTTAACCAGGCTCTTCTTCACTTAGGGTCAGTGTGTGGCGTTTGTTAATTCTAATTTTTAAACCCAGACGTTTTGAGAGTAAAAGAAAAAGTGTGTTGCGTAACTGAAAATAAATCTATAGAGAACAGTAAATAAGACTGAAATAACAGAAAATTAACAGCTAACAATGCATCGATCTAACCCAAGAAGGTGGGTCTCTCAAAACTAGTCTAGAAGAGGGAAAAAATATAATCAAAACACGCTAAAAAGAGGCCAATAGATCTAAGGTTGGGAGGGACAGGGATCTAAAGGAGAAATCTGCGGAAAAGAGGTGCAGAAAAACAACAAAGAGGCAGAGGCAAGGTTTCTGCGACAAAGGATAAAATCAGCTAAAGGTAGAAGGGACAAGGAGGTGACCTTAGAGGTAAACCCAAACAAAACTATATGAGGTGATTTGAAAGGGAGAAGAGCTGATCTAGAGGGATCTAAAAATGAGGTATCAGATTTGAAAAGAAGAAGGCTGAAACTCTAAAAATTCAGAGGTCTGAAATGGCTAAAACTCTTCCACAAAAAGTGGAGGGGACTAAAGCCCTAGGGGACGAGATTACCACTTAGTTGAGTAAAACAGATCAGAAACATGTCTAAATGGGCGGAGACAGACGCTGGAAAACCTTGACAGAAGCTTCAGACAAACCCAAAAGAATTGCTGGAAGAGTGCAGAAAAAAGTGCAGGTCGCAGGTTCTGACCTGTTTTTAGTCCAAGTCATAGTTTTGGGGCAGAAAAGTGCGTCCTTTAGGCCAGGTCTCAGGTTTTGGACCGATAAGTGCGACCTGCAGAACTGAGTCTCTCGGTGGCAGATTTCAGAAAAAGTTGTCGTCTCAACTGCGGCTGATGTCTGTCACCTACACAATATGGCCAGAAACGCACGAAAGTTAAAAATATTGATGTTTGAGTGTTTTAGAGGTGAAAAGCACCATAAAAATAGGAAAAACAAAAAACTGAAGAGAAGCCCTAGGGTCTGAAATAGCTGGATATGCAGGAATATAGAAAACGACAGCGGTCGCAAAAGAAAACCCGTGTGGAGTCGCCAATTGTTAGTATGAATCTTTCGTCGGAAAAAAACCACTTTAGCTACACATAAAAAGTAGCCCTAACATCAATTATGGCTGTCAATATCTTTAAATCTGTAGTTAGTTGATCCAAATAAAGTTGCACAAATCCAGATCTATGCATAAAATACATTAAGCAGTGAGAATAAAATGTTGCTCCATGCATCCAATAGATAAGACAAGAACAATATATTTGAAAGAATTTTTATATTAAAGGGGCACCTAAGAGGAAAACAAGAAAGATGTTTCAAATTCTCCTAAATGGGATGAGTTCTTGAAAGTCCTCATCATTTCAAATCTAAAACTTCTCTCTCTTGTTGGTGTAGAAAACCCAGACAAACATAGAACTCAAAGGGAGCTCACAAAGCAAATGATGGAGAATGTGACAATGATAATAGTTCAAAGTCAGACCAAGAGTATAGATCTAGAGTGATCTAATATGCAATGAAAGGTGACCAATGAATGGAAAAACCCTTCTATTTATAGCAAAATATTAGGGCGGTCTAGAACTTGGTGCATGAATAAAATATTATTAAGAAAATTCTAGAACCACCTTTTAAGAATATTTTATTATTATTTGTTGGAGGGGAAAGGATTTTTGACTAGGGTAAATTCCTTTATTTATAAATAATAAATAAATAAATGGTTTATTTAATATTTTAAGGAAATGGTGGAAATACAATTAAATAAATAATGATTTATTTAATTATTTATAAATGATTTAGTCAAATTTAACTAGGAATATTATTTAAATAAGGAGTAAATAACTTATTCCTAGGAAATAATCAAATAAATAAGGATTTATTTAATTGATTTCCTTGTTTTGGGTTAAATATGACCAGGAAAAATAATTAAATTGATGTTTAACTAATTATTCCTTTATAAATATAAACAAAATATGATTATATTATTTCCTTTTGGGGTTTCTCATTAGACCATAAACAACTTAATAAAGGTGTTTTACTAAGTTATTTCACATAGTGAAAGAAATTTTACTTAGGGTAAAATTGGTCTTACATGGTGTACTTGGGTCCATCTAATGATAATAGGTTAGATGACCAAAAAAACAGTCTTTTTCATACAAAATGGGACAGTTATTGGTATCCCTTTGTCTTTCAATTGGGACATTATGTCAATTACATTAAGCAAAATGTCTGATTTCAGAGACAAATATTTCAAAAAATGCAACGCCTTGCTTTGATATCCAAACATAGTGATCATCATTCTTCACTTGAACTGTTGTCACTGCTAGAGCTACTTCCATGACTTGGGTTATTTTCAGGAATGTTTTGTTCGTGGTGTTGATTGTTTTCTTCTTCTTCACCTTCCATCTACAAACGTAAAATGAAACTGTAATGAGTGTATATACATTGGTGAGAATAATGAAAATTGAAATATTAAATAATATACATCAATGTAAATAAAAAAAATGACGTACTAGCAAAAATTGACTCATAAACTATACACATTCTTTCAAAACCATTTCCCATGCCATCTTTCAAAATTTCATCTGTTGGCGCAGTTCCATACTTTGTTTCCTACAAGTTTTATACCCCATAACAAATCATATATTTAATATAAAAGATTTTTTTGTTCTATTAACTATAGATGGAGCTAAGTAAAACAAGATCACTAGATGCTTACAAATTGCACAATTAATTTCTGATATGCCAACATATACTCACAACCCATATTTAACCCAATTTCAATTAATTCGTCTGATGGTTCTTCTTTGTATGTTAGCACCTGTTTGAAGACATTCAATGATGATTTTTGTAAAACAACTTAAAAAGTGAAAAAATGAAATCTAGTTAAGTTGTTATAAGGAAGTAACAATTACTCACAAACTTAGATATCAACCCTCTTCTTCCTTTTCGTCCTGTTTTATGTGTTGAATGGGTTCCATTTTCTTCTCTTTTCTGCAAGAAAATACTTGAAAATTAATGTTGAATGTTAAATTGTTTATTTATTGTACCTAATGATCGAAAAATTAAATGATTACATATTACATTTGAAGCACGTCATTGTTGAGATGGCTCCTCCTGCGATGTAATTTTGTCAATTTATTTGACCATCTCCTTGTACAAATTTTTGGACATTCCTACTGGCATATTTCTAATATCAGCTCGTTCATCTTTTGAGATTTTCATAATCTTCCTAAAAATGTAACATGACAATAAACTATTTAATTTTTATATTGATATATGAAAATTCAATATAATAAAAGTGATATTTATAAATAATTCTAGACAAACATTTAAAGGAATATTACATTTTCATTCCTTCTTTTTTGTTGTTGTACGTTTTTCCTATTAAAAGTCTGACATGTCTCATTGACCAATTCTCTGGAAATTTTTCGTGTAGTTTAGATAAAATTTGGTTCTTGGAATCATTGGATTGATTTTTTTATTGTAAGTGGAAAGAACGTCTATACATTCATTCCACTAAATCCCTCAAACTTTTGTAAAATAATTTACAAAGAACTTGCCTTTTTTTCTTTTCTTGATGTGTTATCAGTATTTTTGTTTCTTGATCTCTTGTCAGTGATTTCTTTATCAATCTAAAATGTGTACCATATCATTTATTAATATATTTATAAATAAATTGTCAACTTTTTAGGTAAAAAATAAATCTCAAGAAACCGGTGTGCCTTTCATGATGTATGCAACGATGTCAGTGCATGGGGGTCTTATAAATGCACCGCACAAATAGTATAATAGATTGTACGGTGCTCTATGTCAACAAGAAGCACCAGTGCATTACATTTTAACCACCGCACCGATTAACACAGAGAAAATAATAGAAATCGTCTAGTGTTATTTTTTGTAGCATAAACACCCTACGTAAACAAGGGAACACCATACGGTGCTCCCTGTTAACTAGGAGACCCGGTGCGGTGCATTATATGTTACATGGTCCACCGATTAACACAATAAAACATTTTTTTTGTGAAAAAACACATTTTCAATGCGTCGTAATGAAATATCACATTATCTGTGCACCCCTCATAACCTAGTGCACTGGTGCCCTATTTTATACATGGCGCACTGATTAAAAAAAATTATTTTTAATTTTTTTATTACACAGTACTTGCATGGTGCACTGGGATAATACAACACATCGATGCTCTAGGTTACACAGGGCGCACCCATAAATAATAATAATAATAATAATCCATTTTTTTTCAAAAATTCACACAAGGGCCGACATGGATTGGGGTCCAACTATGCAAGTCATCCCGTGAGTTAGATGTCAGTATAAAATGAAAAACCCTAATTCTGAAATCATAGAAATAGGGAGAAGAAAGGGCAGAAACAAAGAATGAAGGGTTTAGGGAAAAAATGGATTTTTTATTTTTTATTTATTTATTTATTTTCTGAAAATGAAAAAAAAATTGAAATTTTTTTCTTACTTCGTAAAAAAACTACAGAAAAAGCAAAAAAAATAATAAAATTTAATCATGAGATCATTTGAAACTTTATGCTACAGGGTTTGAATCACCAGAGGTTTGGAATTCTGAGTGTCTGAATACTTTTTTTCGAATGTATTTCGCTGCTCCACAATGCTCTTGTGCTCTCTTGCTCCAGGTATGTCTCCTGCAAATCTCTGGCTGAATGTTTTTGCAAAAATAGTGAAATAATGAAAAGTGTTTAGTATTTAAAGAATTGTTTTATGAAATTATATTTTCGAAAATATTTTGCCACCCATTTTTCAATTTACTGTTTTTTTTTCACTAAAGAAAATAGAGTTGTGCTTTTTTTATTTGTGGTTATTTGTCACCACTGCGTCACTTAATAGCACTGCACCAGTTCGTCCATTGATAAAGCGGCAATAGTGCGTAGCAACTAAAACACACTGATGTTGTTATCTTTACATTAGCATCGATTTGCGGTTAAGGCACTGAAATTACTTTTAGGTGTGTACACCAAAATTTAGTGAACTCCAACCATAGAAATTGAGAATTAGAATTTTGTTTATTCTTGATGGAAATATGCAACTAGAATTATAATTTTGTTTATTATTAAGAATTAGAATTGATAATTACAATTGGATAAATTCTTGACGGAAATAACTATTCTTCTAATGCATTTTGTTTATTGTAGGAGGTCCCCACTGATTATGTGGAGAGAATGCAATGTGGGGCATGTGAAGATGCAATACTACAGGGCCCAAGTGGGCAATTGTGGCATGTGAACCTGTGCTATGCTAAGACGTGGGAAATTTTCACAAATGGTTGGGAAAGTTTTGTTCCTAAGAATTTTATTGAAGATGGAGATATTTTAGTTTTTAGACATGTTGGAAATGTAAATTTTGCTGTGAAAATCTTTGGGTCATTTCTTTTCAAAACTACACCTCTTCTTCTTTCAGAAAAAGAAACTTGAAACTTTCCATAACCTGGAACAAGAAAATGTGCCAACAGGAGCCTCTGGCATGCATATCTATTTCTTTTGTTGAGGTCTCGAAGGAATTGATTATGGCCAGTCTACTTTATTGAGGAATATGCCTGAATTTTCTTTGGTTCTACTGGAGGGTGCAGTTACTAACAGATACAGGATTGTAAGCTCCCTCCAATTGTCATTAAATTTCAAAATATGGATAAAACTCCATAGAAATGCCTATCATTTGCGTAAAATTCCTTGAAACACAGAATGGAGTGTTTTCTTTTTAAAAGTTGTGTGTTATTATCGTGAAAGAAATTATTCTTTCTATTTTGTGCTAATATAGTGAAGAAATGGAATAGTGCTTGATTATATGAAAACAATCTTCAATCATATTCTGAAAATATATGGGTGCTTTGTTAAATGCATAGCTACAAGATTCGGTCATATTGTTGCTAGGAAAAATTCAATTGAAATACCAATACGGTAAGGTCGGTACTATCTAATGTCCCATGAACCCATAAACCCCACAAAAAATCTCAAAAACCTTTTAATAAAATGCAAAATAGTCCATTTTTTTTTGTCTATTGCATTCTTGACACTCGAATTCTTCTAAAATATGTTCATGGAATTAGCATCCATAACAGGCAATGCAATGGTAATATACTCGAATTCTTCTAAAATATGTTCAATGGAATTAGTACATGTGAAATGGTACATGTGTTATTAATTCATCAATACTTATGCTTTTTAAAATGGGTTTTTATAAAGAAGAGGACTTAATTACCTTATACCTTATAAGACTCTTTTTTTCGAAACATTATAATATCTATTTTGAATTAATGTTAAAATCAATATTTCACTTGATAATTTGCAATTATGTTGATCTCAATAAAAATGGCGTACTTTATAAAGTTCTTTTTTTTTGTATATAAGATCATAATAAAATAATGATAATTCTAAAGTACATGAATTTATTTGCAATATTTTCTAAACTTTATTATGTTATAAAAATTCATATTATTCTAGATTTATTATTTTACAATTATTTACAAATTTACAAATTTAAACATTTTAATAAAATCATTTCACATTGATACAATTAAAATTTTACAAATATTTTACATACAATTACAATTAAAACTACAATTAGAATTAGAATTACAATTACAATTACAATTTTACAATTTCACATACAATTACAATTACAATTTTAGAATTTTACATACAATTACAATTACAATTACAATCATTTCACACTAATACAATAAAAAATTTACAAATATTTTACATACAATTACAATTACAATTTTACAAATATTTTACATCCAATAAAAATTACAAATACAATTACAATTTTAGAATTTTACATACAATTAGAATTAGAATTACAATTTTACAATTTGTCATATATACAATTACTATTAAAATTACAATTACAATCATTTCACAATAAATTAAATATTGCGATTACAATTAAAATTTTACAAATATGTTACATACATTTACAGTTAAAATTACAATTGCAAATAGGATGTGCTCCAAGTCTCAAAATATGTAGAGAGACTTAGACACATGTATTCCAAATAACCCAAAAATCGTTTGGGGAAATTCCACCTGGACGGTATTTTATTAAAATAATTGATTATTTTAAAGGAATCCTAAGTCTAAACTTAAGAAAATAAAATAATTAAAGTGAATTAATAAAATATGGGTGTGAATGTTCTAGAAAATGCAGATCAAGTCAAAAATTAATCTTAGTCGTTGATTAGAGATTTACTCTCGGTCGTTGAATATTATAAGAAGGGCTTTGTTGGGGTTCCCATGTTTTGGCCAGATTGGCAAGACCAAAAGATGAGACAACATCAGAACCACTTTTGGGCCCTAGGATCTAGCCCTCCTGGACTCGGAGAGGGATCTCTCCAATAACACAAAGAATGGTATATCTTTGAGAGCTCAAAAAGAGATGTTAGGCTAGTTATGAAGCACAAAGGGGGGTTTAAATGATTTGGTTGGTTGGTTGCTGGGTTGGGTCATGAGATCATAGACTGGGAAGGTAATGGGAAGAAAGGAGCAAAATAGCAGGATGTTTCAGCAAAGGGGATAGGTCAAGAAAGTGTCATCCATTAGGCTATGGAGTCATGAAAGGAGAATTACTTGCAACAACTAGCCAAGGCTTTCAGAGGGCAAGTCATCTACACTAAAGGATCTTTTTAGATATATGGTGAATGGAACATTAAGGATTGAAAGTGAAAGAAGGAAAGACAACCAATTTCTGTCTATAGATCAGGTCAAAGGTCATTTAACTCCAGACCTGCTTGGACATACTCAAGGACAACTTTCAAAGAAGAGACAAAGGGGTAGCTTATAGATCGGATCAGAGGTCATTTAACTCCAGGTCAGCTTTAGAATGCTCCAAGGAAAAACAGAGACAAGTTAACAAAGAGATCTTATAAAGGCCAGCTAGTCTCACAAGGATCCTAATGGACAGGGCTAACTCTAATCCCCAGTGTTCCAAAATCTTCCAGCTTAAACCCGACAAGAACATCTAAGAAAGAGATTCATTAATTCATACATCAGCTAGCAGGCAATGTCATCCACTACACTGGTTAAATTAATTGAAATCAACCCTTAGATAACACATACAGCAGAAAACATTGAAGGCAAGGAGAGTAGAGACATAGGGTACCTAACAAGGGTAAATCCTATGCCATGTTTCTGATGCAAACCCAGAAGAAGATGAAACGGTATGAAAATGCAATAAACAGAGTTAGAAAAACATCACCAATAGTAATAGACCAGGATCCTGTGAAATGTGCTTGATTAATGATGCAAAACCAGCCATATACACTGAGCTCAATGGCTATTACAATCCAGACTTTCTCCTCCCAGCCTATTACATAATAGCTACTCTGCTAATACCTCCCAAGACTGTTCTAACAGTCAAAATGAATCCCTCTAACAGCAATCGGCAACAACCGAACAACAACCTTTTACAATCTGTTCTTGGGGATTCTTATAGCTGAAGAGAAAGTAGAGGAGTAGGTGAAGAATTAAATGAAGTATTAAAACTCAGAAGAGTAGGATGGCCAAGGCCCATTCTGTTTTAAATCCTGAGCATTTATCTTTGGTACTCTGGCTGAAATACTCTGTCGACTGAACCAAACAGACTGATGATTTCAGGTCCGCCATACTGTATAACTAATGCACTGATAGTAAAGGAATGTTGTCAGGGCGGAAATCTCCTCAAGGACACGAAATAGAATGAAAATTGCATGGGCACGTCGTCCTTCCATGGAAAGAATGCTCTGCTGATGATAAACCCTGATATTATTATTTCCTGTGCATAGGATCTTCTGATCGATCCTCGAGGTCTTCGATTCGATGTTTTTCCTTTGATTATTTTATTAAGGCTCAAAAAGTCTTCAATTACGTGCCTTAAAACTCTCTGTTGCTTCATTTGTACCTCTGTCTGCGGAATTCGTTAAACCCTGTTCTTTTAATGGAATTCGTGTCGGAGCACTATCCTGGGCTTTTCTCCATGATACGATCTCTGCACATGCTCTTCCCTATGTTTTATGTTGTTGTGACAGAACCCTAAATCATGGTGGCCATTTACTGCTGGTAACCCTGCAAAACACGAAACCTGTTAAGAAAAACATGCATGGGAGTGATGGATGCAACGGGGAGGATGAGGATGGCCGTGCAGACTGGTAAATGGTGGAACAGTGCAGGATTACGATGGAAAAATTCATGGCATGGTGAAAGGTGGCGGAATGTAGTCGCGGGTGGAAGGAGTGCAATTTTAACGTAAAACATTAAAAATGGCCCTGAAATGAATATATACATGGGGGTAGGTGAAAATCGTAAAAAACACGTGGAGTGGTGACGTGGTGGTACGGGGAGATGGTGGGATGGTCAATGGTGGGGCAATCAAATCTAGACCGTTCGATCTCGGCGGAGATCAACGATGGAAAACACGTCGGAGGGCGATGGACTGTGGGCCAGGGGTACGGCTGCCATGGGTTAACTACCGCGCAGCTTTGTGGAGCGACAACTGTTGGATGGGCTGTCCCAGATCTGACGGCGCACAGCGATATTGCTACATATCCTTAGTCGAACGATAACGTGCGATGAGATAGCGGTTTTCCAACCGTACCGGTGCCATGCGTCGTCCGATGTATGGAATCGTTGGCCGATCGGAAAATATCGCCTACCTCCGAAACGCGGTGCGATAAAAACCAGATGGTTTATGAATAGTGCGCAGGAACCATCGAGGCGGGTAAACTCCGAACCGTCGGATCTGCATGTAAATGGACGGCGATGGCGCGATCGGGGCGATGGACGGGGTGAATGATGGACGTTGTGGGAGCCGCGATCGTCGTCCGATCTAAACAGTTCGACGGTCGAAACTGCGCCCGATAAACATATGAGATAAGCGTTCTTCGGGCTAGCACTCGATTCTAGCGCCAGGTCACGTGGAGGAAAAGGGTGCGAGGGCTAGGCCGAAAGGGGCTAAGGCCTAATTATATGGAAAACATGATTTTTGGCCCAATTTAATGCATTTTTAGGCCAAAAATGGGTAACGATAGGGGAAATAAGGGGAAATTAAACCACACCAGCGGTGTGTATATGGTTTTGAGGGGATTTTTGGAGGATTAGAAGGATTAGGGGAGGGATTTGACAAGGGGGGAAACAAAGGTTAAAAAAGGGGTATTCTGCAGGGGTACAAGGGGCAAATGAAGGCCTTTTGGAGCACCATTTTTTATAAACAGAGAGGTTTCATAATGGGAACAGCAGAGGGGATTTTATCAAAAGGCAAAGGCACGAGGAGGCTTCAAGGATGATGTGTTTTTGGAGGAAATGCATTCCTTGAAGGCTCAACAAACAAATTAGCCCCCTGCTTGCTTGTCAAGAAATTTATGGGGGGGCTAACAGTGGCTCCACATGGGGATGATTGCTACTTGAAGGAGTCAAGAATTTAGAGGAAAAAACTTTGGTGTAGGCCAGATGCCTGGTACTTGACTCATTCCTTTCTTTTTTAGATCAGTTGCCACAACATGATAGATACATCAGCAGAAAGACTTTCCCAACAATCTACCTACCCTCCCTACAATCCTAGCATTTTTTCTTCCAAGGTGCATTTGGACTTGCAGACCCTTTACATCATTTATTTTTTACAAACAAGAAAATAAACCTATTCTATTTCTACCCTTATTACTCCATGAGACCAGATTAGACTGTTGGTCTCATATGTTTCTCTACCTAGACTACTATCTGCCAGGATTAGACTGTCTAGCAGATTTCTTCTCTACATTCTAAGACAGAACTTGAAAAATAGTCAAGCCAGGATTAGACTGTCTGGCTTGCTGGACTTTGCAGAAATTAAAACAACTAATTACATGCTCACAGACTGAGCTTTATTGAGCTTTTCCTACCTACCCTAATCTAACTTGAATATTTACAAGTCTAGCTTACAAACATTGTCTTCCAATGCAACCAGTCCATCAAGTGATCCCATGACTGGTCTTTCTTGCTCAACTCTTTGAGCAGGCTGGATAGGCAGGGCAGCTCCCACTCTTTTTGTTCCACAATAGCATCTTCAAAAAAATTTCTTGTTGTTTGCAACATGCTGCTCAAAAAGACCCTTGATCCTTCTTCAAATGTGTGCAGGAAACGAACATAAGGATCATGAAATGATACCTGGTTGTAAAGATTTGGCAGGCAGGCTTCAACCAGGATTTCCTCTTCCACTGGATCAAGAACAAGACTCTCTTGAGAAAGAGAATCTTCCTCATCTTCTTTGTTTTCTGAACTGGAGGACTCATCATAGATTGCAGTTGTGTCCTCTTGGAGCTCTGGTATATTCTGCTCTGATGTGCTGAGCTCCGTGAAGAGATCCAAGTATTCTTGAGCAAGGGTTTGGTCTATTGCTTCCTCCATTTCAAAAGAAGGCTCCTTAATTTCAATCTACTCAAAAATCTCTTCTTTTCTTTTCTCCTCATCCTCTGAAAAGGAAGGTTGCTGGCTTCCAATCTCACTGATGATCTGAGGTAAAGCAGAATGAAGATTCAATGAATCTTCATCTACTATTATACTATCGTAGCTTTCCCCATCAGTGTCATAAATAGCCTGCATTGGCTCATTACTCTCTGGAAGTACAGGAAACTGATTCTCCTCCCACAAATCTACTAATGATGACCCTGCAAAATCATCTTCTATTTGGAAAACATCATCATTGGATAGAACAAATATGGGATAATCATGGATGTGAGTAATGCTGCCAACTGAGCATACTGGATTATCAGCAGATCTCTCTTCATTCTGATCCACAAAGGAGCTTTCTGGATCTGTATCCTCAAAATCATAAGATGAATGAGCAAGAGTTTGTATCCTATAAAAGACTTCAGAGGTGGATTGCTGATTTAATATCTACTCAATCTCTTCTTCTGTCAAAAGAGGGGTTTCCCTTTCATCATGGACAGAAGAGTAGCAGTCCTCTTTCTCTTGTATTAGCTGATTTGGAGGCTGGATGTTTTCTTGAACCTCATCTAGAATATCTTCAGCTATGCTTGCAAGGAAATCTTGAGGATCTTATAATTTTTCTTGATCTCTTTCTAATTCAAACAAATCTTCATGAACCTGATGATACTCGTTTAGACTACAAGGCTCATGAGTGTTTACTTCCTCCACATCAGATTATGCATCTTTTATGTGGTCTCTTGTTTCCTCAAGGAAAAATTCCCTATCATCCTTTGCTATTAGGTCTTGATATTCTCTGGTCAGCATAACACAAGGCATAGGTAAGCAATCAGGGAATTCCTGATCACTTTCCTCTTCATCTTCTATAGATTCTTGAGCATCATGCATGTCTTTCTCATCATCTAGGTCTTGAGTTTGTTCCTGTTCTGGAAGAAGCATGGGCTGTTCTAAATAATCATCATTTGCATTCATATTAGCCATGTACATTTCCAGCACTTTACCAATCGTTTCTGTTAATTCAATTACTTGATCATACAAATCATCATACTTTGTATCCCTGTCCATGTTTGATGAAAAGAAATCTTGGAGTATTTCCAAAATCCCCTTTCATGTAAAAATTTCGAACCTTGACCTGTGGGTTATGGCCCACGATCTGAACTAAAAAAGTTCACTACGCAGCAATAAGATCGTTTTAATAGGTTCAAACGATATATTCCACAACCAATCAATATGAGGTCTGCGCAACACCATTTTTTTCATGTCGAACTAATATCAATGCCCCTGCACACAAACTTCCATTATGGCAATCGATTCACATAAAACTCAGACTTAGTTTAAAAGCTGAATGCCCGCAAAATTAACATTCTTCCACACAATTTCAACAGCGCTCCTCTGCGCTATGAATCGACCATCAACTGGATTAAACCCCTGCACCGTTTCAAGGTCCATCTGTAATTATAATGATAACAAACTTGACTTAAAATTATGTCAGTCGAACCCGTCAACGCACAGCTTCAATTTAAGAACTAACATACGCATATACATGATAAAAGAAACTCATAACCACAAACCACACGATTTATATTATTTCTGAATTCAGATTAAAATATGTTTCTATGAGCCAGGTTGCCTTGGCAGCGCTGGATTTACATGAGTTTGGCTCCCCCTACAAATGAACGAAGAATAGTTTATAAGAATGGAGGAAAGTAGATTGGATCATTTCAGATCCGATATTCCCTCATAAGATCTCTAAATTCACTCAACCGAGTCACAACAAATGCTATTAATAATATGAATTTAGCGAAAATATGGTTTTTGTAGCCACGTCAACTTCTGGAAAGCATGAAAAATAAATTTGATTTCTGCGGTTTCATGCTCCTGCATCAGATCCATATTTATGCAAAGAAGGCTACTGCTTCTTCTCTACCAGTTCAGAGTCTTCTACCAGTGGAGTCATTTGGTATTTTGGGAGTTATGGAGTGTGGAGTCGCCAGGTGGATGAATTTAACTATTTAGAGCAGGCTGTTGTCCACCATCAACAAATTAGAGCCAATCTAAAGGCAAAGTGGTCTCTTCCCCAGCGCAGTCGCCATTATGTTGGGGTTCCCATGTTTTGGCCAGATTGGCAAGACCAAAAGATGAGACAACATCAGAACCACTTTTGGGCCCTAGGATCTAGCCCCCCTGGACCTGGAGAGGGATCTCTCCAATAACACAAAGAATGGTATATCTTTCAGAGCTCAAAAAGAGATGTTAGGCTAGTTATGAAGCACAAAGGGGGGTTTTAAATGAGTTGGTTGGTTGGTTGCTGGGTTGGGTCATGAGATCATAGACTGGGAAGGTAATGGGAAGAAAGGAGCAAAATAGCAAGATGTTTCAGCAAAGGGGATAGGTCAAGAAAGTGCCATCCATTGGGCTATGGAGTCATGAAAGGAGAATTACTTGCAACAACTAGCCAAGGCTTTCAAAGGGCAAGTCATCTACACTAAAGGATCTTTTTAGATAGATGGTGAATGGAACATTAAGGATTGAAAGTGAAAGAAGGAAAGACATCCAATTTCTGTCTCTAGATCAGGTCAGAGGTCATTTAACTCCAGACCTGCTTGGACATACTCAAGGACAACTTTCAAAGAAGAGACAAAGGGGCAGCTTATAGATCGGACCAGAGGTCATTTAACTCCAGGTCAGCTTTAGCATGCTCCAAGGAAAAACAGAGACAAGTTAACAAAGAGATCTTAGAAATGCCAGCTGGTCGCACAAGGATCCTAGTGGACAGGGCTAACTCTAATCCCCAGTGTTCCCAAATCTTCCAGCTTAAACCCGATAAGAACATCTAAGAAAGAGATTCATTAATTCATACATCAGCTAGCAGACGATGTCATCCACTACACTGGTTAAATTAACTGAAATCAACCCTTAGATAACACATACAGCAGAAACATTGAAGGCAAGGAGAGCAGAGACATAGGGTACCTAACAAGGGTAAATCCTATGCCATGTTTCTGATGCAAGCCCAGAAGAAGATGAAACAGTATGAAAATGTAATAAACAGAGTTAGAAAAACATCACCAATAGTAATAGACCAGGATCCTGTGAAATGTGCTTGATTAATGATGCAAAACCAGTCATATACACTGAGCTCAATGGCTGTTACAATCCAGACTTTCTCCTCCCAGCCTATTACATAACAGCTACTCTGTTAATCCCTCCCAAGACTATTCTAACAGTCAAAATGAATCCCTCTAACAACAATCGGCAACAACCGAACAACAACCTTTTACAATCTGTTCTTGGGGATTCTTATAGCCGAAGAGAAAGCAAAGGAGTAGGTGAAGAACTAAATGAAGTATTAAAACTCAGAAGAGTAGGAGGGCCAAGGCCCATTCTATTTTAAATCCTGAGCATTTATCTCTGGTACTCTGGCTGCAGTACTCTATCGACTGAACCAAAAAGACTGATGATTTCAGGTCCGCCATACTGTATAACTAATGCACTGATAGTAAAGGACTTCTGTCAGGGCGGAAATCTCCTTAAGGACACGAAATAGAATGAAAACTGCATGGGCACGTCATCCTTCCATGGAAAGAATGCTCTGCTGATGAGAAACCAGGATATTATTATTTCCTGTGCATAGGAGCTTCTAATCGATCCTCGGGGTCTTCGATTCGATGTTTTGCCTCTGATTATTTGATTAAGGCTCAAAAAGTCTTCAATTACGTGCCTTAAAACTCTCTGCTTCTTCATTTGTACCTCTGTCTGCAGAATTTGCATTTGAATGGTTCCAGGACAGTTTTACAGGGTTAAACCATGTTCTTTTAATGGAAGTCGTGTCGGAGCACTATCCCGAGCTTTTCTCCATGATACGATCTCTGCACATGCTCTTCCCTATGTTTTCTGTCGCTGTGACAGAACCCTGAATCATGGCAGCCATTTACTGCTGGTAACCCTGCAAAACACGAAACCTGTTAAGAAAAACATGCATGGGGGTGATGGATGCAACGGGGAGGATGAGGATGGCCATGCAGACTGGTAAACGGCGGAATAGTGCAGGATTACGGTGGAAAAGTTCATGGCATGGAGAAAGGTGGCGGAATGTCATCGCAGGTGGAATTAGTGCAATTTTAACGTAAAACATTAAAAATGGCCCTGAAATGAATATATACACGGGGGTGGGTGAAAATCGTCAAAAACATGTGGAGTGGTGACGTGGCGGTACGGGGAGATGGAAGGATGGTCAACGGTGGGGCAATCAAATCTAGATCGTCCGATCTCGACGGAGATTGACGGTGGAAAACACATCGAAGGGCGATGGACTGTGGGCCAGCGGTGCGGCTGCCATGGGTTAACTACCGCGTAGCTTTGTGGAGCGACAACTGTTGGATGGGCTATCCCAGATCTAACGGCGCACAGCGATATCGCTACGTATCCTCAGTCGAACGATAACGTGCAATGAGATAGTAGTTTTCCAACCGTACCGGTGCCACGCGTCGTCCGATGTATGGAATCGCTGGCCGATCGGAAAATACCACCTACCTCCGGAAGGCAATGCGATAGAAACCAGATGGTTTATGAATAGTGCGGGGGGACCACCGGGGCGGGTAAACTCTGAACTATCGGATCTGCGTGTAAATGGACGGCGATGGCGCGATCGGGGCGATGGACGGGGTGAATGATGGACGTTGTGGGAGCCGCGATCGCCGTCTGATCTAAACAGATCGACGGTCGAAACTGCGCCCGATAAACATATGAGATAAGCGCTTGGTTCTATCGCTAGGTCACGTGGAGGAAAAGGGTGCAGGGGCTAGGCCGAAAGGGGCTAAGGCCTAATTATATGGAAAACATGATTTTTGGCCCAATTTAATGCATTTTTAGGCCAAAAATGGGTAACGATAGGGGAAAGAAGGGAAAATTAAACCACACCAGGGGTGTGTATATGGTTTTGAGGGGATTTGGGGAGGATTAGAAGGATTAGGGGAGGGATTTGAAAAGGGGGGAAACAAAGGTTAAAAAAGGGGTATTCTGCAGGGGTACAAGGGGCAAATGAAGGCCTTTTGGAGCACCATTTTTTATAAACAGAGAGGTTTCATATTGGAAACAACAGAGAAGATTTTATCAAAAGGAAAAGGCACAAGGAGGCTTCAAGGATGATGTGTTTTTGGAGGAAATGCATTCCTTGAAGGCTCAACAAACAAATTAGCCCCTTGCTTGCTTGTCAAGAAATTTATGGGGGGGCTAACAGGCTTAAAGGGTCATTTGGAAATAAAATTAACACAAGACAGAGGAAGGATCAAGAGATTGATTTCTTTAGTGAGTAGTGCTCATGGATAAACTAATACCTAGAGATTCTACGCAGAGAGGGGTAGTAATTACGGTTGGAAGCATTCCTGATCAGGAGAGTGCATAGTAAAGGAGACAATGAGAGCCACAAAGGCAATGTGGAGCCAGTGACGCAGAGGCTACGTAGTCACTACGCAAATCCTAAAGAGAATTTGTATTTTTTCTGAGGAGACAACGTTGGGCCAGTGCCAAATCCCATAGATATTTTCCGGAGGCCAAAAGGCCTCAGTTTCTAGCCAGCACAAAGGCCATCATAGAGACATATGGCGGCAGTAGATGTGACGTAGATACTGTACAGAGTGATGCAGTCATTGCACAAAGGCAACGCAGGGAAGTTCGTTTTGGGTGTTGATCAGTGTCGGGTTCCCGTGAAGGAGTAAGGTTTGTCTCACAAGATCTTTCTTGTCAGTTTTTCTACATGATTTGACAGATCTTTCAATCATAGACTTGTACTTAGAAATTTTAATGCACAATATATAAATCCTCAACTGCTGCATTGGTTTTCCCGCATTGGGTTTTCCCGGGGACATTGGTCCGAAAATTACTGTGTCATATGTGTGTATGTCTAATCTTGTTTAGATTTTGTTTCTGCACTTGTACTTTTCCACAGATTATTTTTGAAGGATGTAGTGTATGATATTTCATTGTTTACAGTAGAAAATCATCAATAATTTGTTCAAATAAATTAATAGATAGGATATTTCTCATCAGTGTTGATATATGATTCTGAGTAATACGAATTTTCACATGGTATTAGAGCTTGTTTAACTGAGTGTAGGAGGAATAGAAGAACATATCCATAGATCTAGCATTGGTGAAGTTGGGAACAAAGAGTTACGTAACCAGCAGATCGATCTCCCAGAAGATTGCGTAGTCCAATCCAGGTGGGCTAGTTGCTGCAAGGAAATCTCTCTCTGAGTGATCCGACAGAGAGGAAGGATTTTCCATATCGCATTTTCTCCAAGGCAGAAGGAGTAGCGCAATAGATCAGTGTAGATCAGTAGCCAAAAGGACGTAGTTTTCTGCGCAGTAGTGACTATGGGTGTAGAAGTGTCAGAAGAATAGCTGAAGACACATTTTGGGGATTTATGACCTCAAAGAGTTTCTTACCCAAGAAACTTATATTTCTCGTGTAGAAGTAGCAGAGTTAGTGGCTTGCTCCAGCAGGGAGTGTTTAAATCGCGTTGCGCAAAGGGTTAGAGGGAGCAGATAGATAGTGATTGGGTGAGATGGCAGCCACTGGGTTGCGTGACCAGGAACTACTGGAGGGTGCCTCAAACTACGTAATCTAAAAGGCAATTATTTCCTTCCTTCTAGATGAACATGACCTCAAGCACTTTATCGACAGTGCTCAGGCTGAACAAGTAGATATCGCACCATTAAGAGCCTTCACGAATAACATGGCTAAATCCAAGTCATTGATCATTGATAGAGTGAAGGATCATATTTTTTCACACATTTTTAGCAAAGGGACAGCCAAGGAGATGTGGGATGTGTTAGCCATGCTATATTAGTGGTCTTCTGAGCAGAGGAATATGTTTTTGGAGAGAAGATGCAGACCACTAGGATGCAAAAGGGAGAGTGCATTAATATGTTCCTATCTAGACTTCAGGAGAACTGAGATCAACTAGTAGTTGTGGGAGAAGCTCCTTAGGCCACAGAGATGGTCAAATTGACCCTTAATTCAGTGTTTAATACTATGAGGTTTTTGTCTAGAGCATCCTCGGCAAAGAGAAGTTACTGGACTGGGAAGAAATGTGGGCATCTCTTCAGCAATAAGATATGAGGGGAGATCTACTCAAGTGAAAACTTGATGGTAGTGGTAACAGTGGTTCGAAGTCTAAGCAGGATGAGGAGAATGCATCCCTTGCATAAAAATGGTAGCGGGAGCAGCATAGGAGGAAGAAGGATATTTATAAGATCAATTTCTTCCAGTGTGGCGAGATGGGACATTAATCGACACAGCTTTCTCTTATTAATAATGAAAAATATGAGAAGCATGATCCTCAGGATGCAACTGCGAAGATAGAGGATGAGGAATTCACGATGATTGCCTAGATATCGCCAGGAGAGCATTGGGGTGATCTGGAGTTGTAGTTCAGTAGAACTGCAGATTTGGCATGATCCTTGAGGATTCCACCTCTCAGACCATCACCTTGCTACGAGAGCCCAAATCAGAAGTATTAGGATGGAAGGGTGCTAGTTGGTGCAGAGGAGTGCAGAAGTGATAGTGCAGTAGTTACCAGCGCCAGAGTCTGAGCAGCACAGAGCAGAGTTGGCAGCAATGTAGGAGAGCACAGTGCAGAAGTCAACAATAGCGCAACAACTTCAGAGGGATAGCACAAAGGCTAGTATCAGTCATATATTCATCACCGAGATGCATCATGTTGAACACATAGTTCATTTTTGGACGTTTTTCAGTTCCAGTAAGAAATTGTGATGCAGTGTAGTAAAAGTTGGCAGTGGTAGGGTTAGCAGTAACACAGATGAAGAATTGAGAGGGAGTTGCAATAAAGATGTAGTGTTAATAGTGGTAGCGTCAGCAGCAATACAGGTGCAGCATTTGTGTAGAGTTGATAGGCAGCTGTGTCGAACATCAGCAGCGCAGAGGGTGATGTTACATAGTCAGAGCACTACTCATAGGGTGTATTGTTAGAGCACATTCCTTGTTAAGAGGGAGCCTTGATTTGGGGTAGAATCGGATGTGATCTAAGTCTCAAAATTTACAGAGAGGCTTAGACACATGTATTCCAGATAACCTAGAAATTATTTGGGGAAATTCCACCTGGATTGTATTTTATTAAAATAATTAATTATTTTAAAGGGACCCTAAGTCTGAACTTAGGAAAATAAAATAATTAATGTGAATTAATAAAATATGGGTGTGAATGTTCTAGAAAAGGCGGATCAAGTCAAAAGTTAATCTTAGCTGTTGATTAGAGATTTAATCTCAGTCCTTGAATATTCAACAAGAAGATTATAAGAAGGGCTTGAAGGGTCATTTGGAAATAACATCGACACAAGACGGAGGAAGGATGAAGAGATCAATTTCTTTAGTGAGTAGTGCTCACAGAGAAACTTTGATCTAGATATTCTACGCAGAGAGGGGCAATAATTCTAGTTGGATGCATTCCTGATCTAGAGAGTGCATAGCAAAGGAGATAGCGAGAGCCATAGAAGCAGCACAGAGCCAGTGACACAGAGGCAACACAGAGCCAGTGATGTAGAGGCTACGTAGTCACTGCGCAGAGCTTGAATGGAAGTCGTATTTTTATTGAGGAGAGAATGTTGGGCCAGTGCCATATCCCAGAGATATTTTTCGGAGGCCAGAAGGCCTCAGTTTCCAACTAGCATAGAGATAAAGGGCAACTGTAGCTATGACGCAGAGACTGTGCAAAGTGACGTAGTCACTTCGCAGAGGCGACACAGGGCAGTTCATTTTGGGTTTTGATCAGTGTCGAGTTCCCATGTAGGAGTGAGGTTTGTCTCACAAGATCTTTCTTGTTAGTTTCTCTCCATGATTTGACAGATCTGTGAATCATAGACTCGCACTCAAAAATTTTATTGCATAATATATAAACCCTCAATTGTTGCATCGGTTTTCCCGCATTGAGTTTTTTCGGGGACATTGGTCCAAAAATAAATGTGTCAGATGTGTGTATAATCTACTCTTGTTCAGATTTTGTTACCGCACTTTTATTTTTCTACAATTTATCTATGAAGATTGTAGTGTATGAGATTTTGTTTACAATAGAAAATAGTAAATAATTTGTTAAGAGAAATTAACATATAGGAGATTTCTCATTAGTGTTGTAGTAGGATTCTGGGTAATACGAATTTTCACACACATGTGTATACACATGACTTTTCCATAGAACTTTAATAAAGATTTACTTATGACTCTTGATTTTTTATATCCAAAAAGAGGCAATTAAAAGTTTAATATTTTTTAATATTTAAAATGTAAATTACACAAAATTAAGATTAAGACACTCTAACAAAATATTATATTCCAATGAATCAATTAACATTAAGAAGTTACAATTATTTAAATGATAAATGGAAAAAATTATATATACATTAAAAAATAAAAGGAAAAATAACTCTTGATTTTTGATATCCAAACAAACCCAATTAAGAGTTTAATATTTAAAATATAAGTTACAAGAAATTGAGATGAAGCCAATCTAACAAAATATTGTATTCCAACGAGCCAATTAACAATAAGAAGTTACAAGTTTTTAATCCACCCCAAAATAATATTTCTTGTTCCAAACCCACCAATCAGGCCTTCCATTTACAATAATTAAAAGTCTTCTTCCCAAGAGGAAAATTTTCTGACTAAGGCCAAATTCAAAGGCCTAGCTTCATTATTTTTTATGATCTAATTCACAACTTGAGGTATGCAGAGTGCCGAAACGTAATTTGACCTCAAATTCAACGCTGCAGTTTAGTATTGCACAAATTTTGCAATATACACGATGTCAAGATGCATACTAACCCCAAAATCAAGGTCTTAATTCAACTATTTTGTAGATCCCATTTTAAGACAAGTATCCACAGTGGCCACTACCAGATATGTTCTTCATACACAACTAAACTTAAAAGTACCCAAATGAAAATATACATAAATCATCAAGAGTTGTAAGTTCTTAAACAAGAGAGAATCCAAAACAGTCCTTTCTTCACACACATAGAAAATATATATATCCCTAGAAAATTGATATTGACATCAGTGAATCTTACAGGACAAAAGAAAATGCCATGAATTTAAAGGAAAATATCCAGTGAGGATACATAAGGTTGGCATTACCAATTAATATATACACAGTTTTGAGGGATCTGATCCTTGTACACACATAATCGTCCAAAGTAGGTTAACATAACAATTCGGCAGTCACCTCAAACTAGAATAGGATTTGACAGCTAGAAGTTTGGGCCTATCTACAATTTATATTGTGGGAAACACCATATTTTTATTTTCTTTTCGAGCTAGGAATTCTCTTTTGGATTTCAATTTAGACTGTGGCACCATGTCCTGGGAAGCTTTCTTTACGAATATGATTTTGTGGCCATCGTTGATTTGTCTACAACCCACTGTAATTATCCTGCTCTGTGATCATGGGAAATGTCCTAATTTTGATGCCCTTTGGAATGACACTTCCAACTCCCTTAATTTGTAGGGACAAATTCAGTTCTTATTAGCAATACAAACTAGACAATACGAGATTCATAAGTTTTGGATTCTTTACGTTGGTATTTGACTTTGTACCCAGTACTATAGAACTCTTAGAGGGACTATAGAACTCTTAGAGATTCCCACTGAGATTGGCATTTGCCTTTGTACCCAATACATCTATAGAAGCAATGATCTCATCTTGAGTCCCCCGCCGGTTGTCTTTGGCCAGTCATGACTAAGCTAGAGGGATAGACGTCCCGTTGGAGTTTGGGATCTGGATCTAGGCTTTGTACTAACCATGGTCTCCGGACGCCTCAGTCCTTGCAAAGTCATGAGTTACTGGTATATATGGCTTGCTGGCTGTTGTATACACCCTTGCAACAATTTAATGGTTAAAAAAAAAAAATGATCTCATCTTGAGTCCCCACACCCAATTTTGTTTAGACTTATGCTATTTTACCTACTCTAATCTATATTTTACCTTAATTTTACTTAGCATATACCATATGATATGTTGTATAATAAATTGAAGATGATTAATCACTCACAGTTCCTTCGATTGATAAAGTAATGATCCCAAAACATACACGAGTTTTCGGGAGGACCATGACATCGTTGGGGCATTGGAGACGGGATTTGCGTCACAGATCCAAGAATTGAGAGGGATTTTTCTAGACGCCAATCAACAGTGCAATATTAAACTAATTGGACATTCTATCTTGGAAATTATGGGTTATAGGAAGTTTTAAATGCAATCTTCAACTGGTGTTTGTGACTATATGCAACTTTCTTTTTTGTGTGCTTACAGGAAGAGGGATTTTTTCTCACTACTTCCATTTTCCTTTGTAATTGTCGGCGCCTAATTTGCTTCATTGTGTGGGGTGTTTTCGAGCATATTAGCAAGAAGCATGGGTGATATTTCAGAAATTAGGAATGAAGATGTTGTTGCTCCTAAGTTTCTAATACCGGGGAAGAGGAATGTGTTAGTAATGAGTATGCTTCCTTATCTGAACAATCTTCCGCACTTCCAAAATCTGCTAGGTAATGCAAATTTCTCTGGCCTCGTCGCAACTCAGTCATAGATACACCAAAACCCATGCCACGTGCTTATGGAAACATCGTCGCCTTCCTTATCTATTGTAGTCGTCGAGGTTCCTGGTATGGTGAGAGTCTACGAAGACGGAATAGTTAAACGCTTGGTTGACTTGGGTACAATTCCCACTTCTTCACTAGTGATTCGCTTAATTACAACTTATTTTACCACAATTTTGTGTCTTGAAAGCCACGGAAGGGAAATTTCTTCCCATTTACACCGCATTTTTTTTTTTTTTAACTGCGTAGCAAGTCCACCCATAAAAATTCTGATACAAATTTTTTGTTTCTCTTAACTCCCAGGAAATTTCAGACTTTCAGTCTCCTGTCCCATAGAATATATTGTAGGATTTTTACTGTGCCAATTTTGTTTGAATTAAGAGATCCAATTACTCAGAATTATAGTTTTTTGTTTCATTTTCATAAAATTACTATGCACAAACAAATACCAGCCATGGTGGATTATAATTACAATTGTAACAACTTCACGTTCTTATCATATGGAATATTTTATTAATGTTAAATGCACGTGAATGGTATTGTGCATCTCATAATAAGTCAATATATATGCATGTGTTTGCTGGGTAATGAAAATGGAGTAATTGTATGTCTTCCAGTAGATCCAGATGTGTTAGCTAGGTAATGAAAATGGAGTAATTGTATGCATGTCTTCGAGTAAACTGTTAGATTCTTTATTTTCTATTCATACAAGAATATTATATTAAACTTCAATTAAACTGTTACTGTACATTAATTTTATTTTAGTAACACTCTCAAAAACCTATTAATAATAATAATAAAACAACAACAAATTACTATTTCCTTGTCTCCATTAAACTAAACTAAACAAATTTGTAGATTATTTACCTATCTCCATTAAACTAAACAAAACAATTTTCCCACTATTTCTCTATCTCCATTAAACTAAACTAAACAAATTTTCTAACTATTTCCATCTAACACCAAATGTCTTGCTAACAAATTTCTTACTATATTTGAAACTTGTGAGATGTCAAACATCTCCATTTAAAATTGGAACCAAAACTCCATTGAGTGGAAGACATATCAATGGTATTAAGAAGGATAGAAAATTGGTGAATGGATGTTGGAATGATATAGGTTTGGAAAATATTTTGATAGATTTGGCAAATATTTTAACAGAAATTGGAAATCCTAGATTAGAGTGATGATTCTTATATAATATTTACTTTATTAAAAATAAAAAAATTTAGTATTTAATGATTTAATTTTTCAAAACAATTTAATTCCAAATCTATTATTCCTTCCATGTACATGTGAATAGACAATTACTAATTTATCATAAATACCAGATTAAAGATTATATATACATATCAATTTTCCCCAATAGCATACCCATAACCTGCTATGGGAGTCAGTGACAAAACACCTTTTGAACTTAGACCAGATTAATGATTATTTATGGGAGTTGTCTTTAGTGCCACTTTTTAGAGTTTGAGGTGCTTAAATCTAGTGAAAAAAATTGAGGTAAAATCTTGGTTTTCCTTATTTAAACTGGTTTTTTGATTCTATATATGGATTCAGAACCCTCAAAAACTTCTAAAGCACTTCAATAGTGCAAAGTTAGAAATCAAACTTCTCTTTTCAATAAATTCCTATCAAATTTTAGAGAAATTACACCGAAAAAAACCACCATAAAAACTTTCAAAAAGTCCAATTTAAAAGATAAACGAGGTTCCGGATTAATGTTTTTTTATAATGAACAGATTAATGATGACTTCCGCACTCCGTCGTTTGACGAACGCCGTGATGGATGTAATGATTATTTATACGCATTTCCACGGACGCAGTGACGGATTTAATGATTTTATATACGCACTTATTTGGGTGACGAACGCCATGATGGATCCTGCCCTGGCAGTCACCGAGGAAAAGCCAATTGTTTTTGGGCCAGATTAATAATTATATATGGGCACTCCTTGATGGATGATTATTTTTTGAAATTCTCCTAATTTTTTTTTAAATCACCAGGTCAAATTTCACACCTCTACAGACAACGCCAATTTAACGTGCTAAGCACGAAAGATAAGGAACCTCACTATATTACCTGATTGATTATTTGATTACCTTGCAGAGAACAGAGCAATGGCGGAAGTACCATCAGTGGGCAGAATGCGTTTGGGATCACAAAGATTAGAAGTTTCAGCGCTGGGGTTAGGTTGCATGGGCATGTCAGACTTCTATGGCCCTCCAAAGCCCGAGCAAGAAATGATATCTCTTATCCACCATGCCGTCTCTAGAGGTGTCACTTTTCTTGACACTTCAGACATTTATGGCCCTTTCACCAACGAAATCCTCGTTGGAAAGGTAAGACTACTGCTGTATACGGTTTTCTCTTTTCCTTCTAATTGCAATTTCCTATAGTTTGAGCAAGTTGATAAAATTTTCACCTACGGATTGTTGTCTGCAGGCCATTAAAGGAATTAGAGAGAAAGTCCAATTAGCCACAAAGTTTGGGGTAACATATATCGATGGAAAACCAGAAGTTCGAGGAGATCCTGCATATGTTCGTGCTGCGTGTGAAGCAAGTTTGCAGAGACTGGAAGTGAATTTTATCGATCTTTACTATCAACATCGTATTGACACTAAAGTCCCCATTGAAGTTACGGTATGTATTTTTGCGATGGGTCTCGGTTTAGTTCTTGAATGATGCGCAGTTTGATGTAATGGTTTCTTGTGCATCTGTGACAGATTGGAGAACTGAAGAAATTAGTTGAAGAAGGGAAAATCAAATATATCGGACTTTCTGAGGCCTCCGCATCAACAATTAGAAGAGCCCATGCTGTTCATCCTATAACAGCAGTCCAGATAGAGTGGTCTTTATGGACTAGGGATGCAGAGGAGGAAATTATTCCCACTTGCAGGTATGATCAGGTGTTGGAGTTAGGAATTTTCACATTGTTGCTAGCCTTGTATTATGAATCACTAACTAACATATTAAAATTGTAATTGCAGAGAACTTGGTATTGGAATTGTGCCATACAGCCCTCTAGGCCGGGGTTTCTTTACTTCTGGAGCAAAGTCAGTTGACAATTTAACAAATGATGATATTAGAAAGGTATATTTTCATTTTGATATTTAGAATTAGGAAAAGAGTAGAAATGTGTAATTAATTTTTTTATAAATACAATATGGGAATAATTTTAAAGACAAGTTTAATATTTGTCATTAATTACAAAGCTAAGAGTGGTTGATGCCCATCATTATAAAGCTAGCTTATATCTTATTATCTGGCCATAATGCATCGAGAGATCTAAATGGCCACCATCAGATTAAAGCAATAGCACCTTTATGGTGGCCATTTTGTCTCTCGATGCATTTAAGGGCCAATACACCGAGATGTAAGGCTCATGTCATTATAAAATCCCATGAAACATTTTATTCTAATTATTAGTTCATTGATATCATACATTAAGATTTCAGTGCATTGATAAATGTATTTTATTGTTTCAATGAAGTCTTGTTCTAATTTTATAAATTGCTGATGTTTTTGACAGGCAATTCCAAGGTTTCAAGCAGAGAATCTTGAAAAGAATAAGGCCACGTTTGAAAAAATAGCTGAAATAGCTTCCAGGAAGGGTTGCTCCCCGGGTCAACTTTCGCTTTCTTGGATTTGCCATCAGGGAAATGACATTTCACCGATCCCTGGCACCACCAAAGTTAAAAATCTGGAAGAAAATATGGGTGCTCTTTCTGTTAACATCACGCCAGATGAGATGAAGGAAATAGAAAATGTATTATCCACTAGTGGCTTCTCTGGAGATAGAAATCGGGCTACTTCATTGAATCTCACGTGGGTGAACTCAGAAACACCTCCTCTCTCTTCATGGAAGCAGACTGTCTGATTAATTTTAATTTTAGCATTCATCTCTGCAAACAAAGCGAAATCGTGAGTTTATAGCGGATACCCATTTTTCCCTTTATTTTAAGCTTATTGTGAAGTTAAGCTTAGCGTTATGTGATTGTTGTAACATCCGCTGGAAAACCTTATTGTAAGGGGTCTTGATCCCATTGATGCAATAAATAAATAATGTTAAAGTACAACAAGGTATTGAATCTGTAATGTATTCGGAACATAAAAAAATTTAATGGTTTCTTAATTAAAACACTCGCTCACTTGTCATATATAATAATAATAATCTACAATATCAAATTGGTGTATGATACTGGATTGGTGTATGAACATAATTGTTTATTCTAAAATTGAAGAGTAAAGGCAACCTTAGAGTTAATGCAATTATCCCAATAAAATGGGGATAGGCTAGTTTAATTCCTCTTTTAACTAGGCTATATTCCACATGAATACCATAAGTTCTCATAAACTTAGAGCTCAAAAACCACTAATACAATTACCTAATTAGTAAAAATAATATTATCAACATATAAATTTTATTTTTAGTATATTAATTTGAAGTTTTTTTTTTTTTTTTTCTATTTTATTTTGACTCAATCAAAATGTTTACAAACTCCATAAATTAGAAAAAGCCTCTCGAACACAACAAATCCATAGAATATAAATCATGCATATACATAAATTTCAATCAAATTTTAAATATTGTATCATTTTAAAATTTATTTTATGAGAATAAGTTTGTTCAATTGACATAAAACCAATTTTAAGCTATATTTCAATTTATTGTTGGCTCGAGGGTTCCTGACCCAGGTTTGGATGTTCAAAGTTTGCCAAAAAACCCTATACTACCGGCCATTTCGGCAATGGCCTGCTTGCGCAGGCCAAAGTCTCACCCGAAGTAGTATGGGTGGGTGCTGGAACTAGGTTTCCGCACCCTGGGAGAGGGTAGGGAAGTCAAGCAGAGTTGCGTTCACCTTTATCGTGACCTGATCCGGTATCACAGAGCCTAGATTCCCTTCGCATCCACGTGCACAACAATAATATTACTCACAGAAATCAACAGATCGAGAATTCATATAAAAATACACAGCTATTTCAGATATTCTTGTATGAAGTAAGCAGAACAGACCCAGATCGCAGCATAAATAAGTACACAAGTATGTTCGTAACTTAAACCAATAACACAGTAGCATATATCAAGTAATCAAGACATCACAGATTCATATCACAGTAATTTTAGTGGATTCATATATGCTACAATACTTTTACATTCATTAATCTTTCAGATCTAGTTACAAAACCCCAAAAACGCAACCTGCGCACACAACAGCAGGAGTCCTTACCCAAAAACCCTGACTAGATCTATCGATTTGCACTTAGCAGCAATCTCTTATCATTCTTAGCTTGTCCTACAACTCAAAAAGGTTCAACTACTTATACTATTTTAACCTATGTATCCAATGATCTGCAAACCATGGTTTGCGAACTCTTGGTCTACCCTTGACCCATTTACAATGCTTTAGGGGCTTGACCCACCCCAAAACCCCTGCATTAGACTAAATATAATAAAAAAATATACAAAATGGACCAGTTTCGCAGCTTTGTAGGAGACCCTGTTCCAACAGTCCCCCAACACAATCTTGTGACTCGTCCCGAGTCACTGTGATGGTGGGGTCTCCACCTGTGCGCGTATTGTGTTGATGGCGGCGATCAGCAGGGGTAGTACTTATTGGCTCTGAGCAGCAGCGCTCTGCATAATATCCATGAGCTTCTGGGATGTTGGTCCTTCGGTCGCCGCAGTGACACTTTCCAATGTCTGATTCAGTCGCTTGACTGCAACATCAGTGTCCTGTGATAGTTGGAGGGTTGTGTCGGCCCAAGGCTTCAATCGTTCCGCGATGGCATGCTTTTTGCGCCGGAGTTCCTCAATCTCATCCTGGAGCGTGTTGTTAGTCATTAAGCGTGCCATACATTGAGAAGGGACTAAAGAGGGCAATGTAGCTTCGACCTGATCGAAAGCTTCTTCCTTCTATCACAAGTCTTGATTGATTCTCTGGAGGATCAGATCGTGTTGGATCTTGGTCCAAAGTTGCATGGCATCTTCAAGTAACCAAGCACTCTGAGCAACCTTACCTATAATGGTGTTAGTGGCCTTAGTTATGAGCGCATCGCACTGGGCTTGTACCTCTGGAGGTGTTTCGGGGTGCATCTTGGCCTATAAGTCGGTGATTTTCTACTCCAGCTGTGTCTTCATGACCTGCATCTCTGTCCTGGATGTCTTCAGTGTTGCAACCAACCCTTCAATTTTAGCCCAGGGGTGGCTGCGGATGGGATCTCCTCTGTAACCTCCGTGCAAAGTTGGTGGATTAATGTTTCGAGCTCCACTTGCTGTGTGACAGACCGGAGTACTTCGGCGTTCTATTGCACGATGGTCTACTCACTACCCCTAGTTGTTGGTGCACCTGCTGGTCCTGATGGTGAATCTCCTGGAAGACAGTGGTGGGGAGGCCTTGTAATGCATCGTGGGCCAGCGTGGCCAGATTCAGCTGCACCCCTGCGTCTGTATGGAGTTGGACTGGTGGACTAATCACAAGGGCAGCACTAGGTATAGCACAGAGAAGGCTTTCCTTTATGGTGAGCACTGTATGGCTAGGTACCAAGGGAGGTCGTACCTGAGTCAAGCTGGCATGTAGTGTGTCTGTCTTTAACTATAGGGTGCAGAGCTCAGCCTGAAGGGTGTCAATGGTAGCCTTCTAGTGTTCCTCCAGGGCTACCCACTTGTCTTCTATGGCCATAGTGACAGCGTCCGCTATTTGTTCGAGGTCCCCGTCGGTCAAAGTGACCGTCGCATCGTATTCTCCCCATTGTGCGCGATGCTTCTTTCGGGGCCCCTTGTCAGGCTCGCTTGTTCGCTTTGTTCCTCTGAGGTTTATTGCTGGTGGCGGATCTACCTGGATTTCGGCCCTGGTAGTCTTCGGTAGCACGTGCTTTGTCGTGGCTGTGTCCGATCCTTGCTTGTGTGGTCCTGCAGTCTCCTTGGTGGGGGTTTGGAAGCCTGTTTTCCAGGCAGGAGGCCATAGTTCGACCACCCGGTCAATGCCCTCATCAGCTACCATATACGGGAGGGACGTCTAAGTTTTATTCTTGAGACCTCAGATCTGTATGTGATGCGTCGTAACTTGGAATGCTGCAATACTTTTGTACCTGTTGTACACTGTTGGGGACAACCGTGGTCGAGATTTGATGGCTGCGGCCAAGCTGCTCTGGAATAGGACCCAGAAAACTTGGTTATCTTCCACGCACTATGCATCCTTGGAGTCCCATAGATGGGCGAAGCGAGCCCCTTCGCACATTTATGGAGTGAGCTCTGGGAGGACCAACTCCTCAGGGGCCTCCCATGCAACTAGTGCTATAAGGAGCAGTAGCCAAGAATAGCAAAAGGCCTTTCCTTGTTCTTGAGATTCGCGGATGTTGGTCAGGAATTCATCACACAAATATTAAGCCCAATTAAGGCAGACCCCCTTGGTACACTGGCCTGCTAATTGAATGACATAGGTAGGGATGGTTGCGACCTGGCACTTCTGCATTAGCTTGCACGCTAATAGCATGGTACCCATCTGCATAGCACTGTCGCTGATGGATTTGATGATAAAGCCCTAAGTATTTCGCTCAACCTTGTACTTTTGGCACACATATTCAGCGGGCTCGCCTTCATATTTATTTCCCACCCATTCCAGAGGGTGCAGCCCCTGATGGGAAGGCCCGTAATCCAGTGAATTAGTGCAGCATCAATGGGGACTTGGTCCCGAATCCATAAGCAACCCTCGTGAATGAAGGCGAGCAGCTGTCGGGCCAGTCGGTCTGTGACATTGTAATGGTCAAAATGGGGCATCCGCAGCAAATTCAAGAGCCCGGATCCGACCAATCCACATACCCAGCGCTGAGGAATGACAGTGACCCCATCATTCGCATAAACTGTGTCAAAGTATAGTGTAGGGGCTAGCTCTGGGAAGGCTTCATAATTTTCCAAGTCGTGATCATCGAATTTAACTTTGTGGAGCCATCTGCAAGGGTCACCGATGACTGGGACTTCGCTCAGGGTTAGCAGTGTTTGCTGGTAGGTGATCAAACCATCCAAGTTTTTGGGCGTATGCGTGGAAGGCCAATGCGGGTGGATGAAGGGGGGAAACCAATTGATCGAATTGGAAGGCAGGGCTTCCTCTTGTGCATCCTGATCCTGAAGTGGCATTCGTGGGGATTTAGCATGCCTCGAGGAAGTCTTAGGTCTTCTTGCAGCCCACTTTGCAGCTTTCGGGGGCTTCCCCGAGCCCTGTGATTTCTCTTTTCCCTTCTTTGTGACTGGCGTAGAGAGCACTTCTTCTTCCTCAGCTCCAATCTCCACTACTTCCTCACTTTCCAACTCTGTTGGTACTGAAGGTTCAGCAGGGTTCGTGGTCGTCATCCTAGTGCGGAAAAGGAATCCCAGCTCTGGATGGCTACTGTCAAAAGGAGTGGGTTGATTAGACATGAAAGGGATAGGGCAGATTAGGAGAATCAAAGAGCTCAAGTTCACGCGAGACAAAGGTCAAAAGTACAGTCTATGCAAGGGAGGCAGGTTTCTTATCTGTGTTACCCTGTCCTTCTTATAGCACTTTTGGTCACTCGACGGTAGGGTAAACTTCACCTGGAACTTACCACCAGATAAACGGTCAAAAGCCCCCAAAATCTGCCTCATTAATTTCCAAGGGGCTGCGCCTTTCAACTGTAATTTATGCTCCGTGTCAGTTGTTAGAGTGCCAACGGCTAGTTTTCGCATCTCCGGTGTGCTCAACATTCCTGCTATGCTTGGGTCAACTACTTGGGTCTTTTGAGCACCCTCCCCCAACACAAACTTGTTCTTAAGGTACTTCTCAAAAAAAGACACGTTTTTCTGACAAGTGTCCTTCCATGCAACCAGATATTTATGGGGATCTCCTGATTCAAGGAATGTCTTGACCCGAAATTTGGTTGGGGATTCAAATCGCAGGATCATCATATCCTGACATTCCTCCCAAGCCTGGAATGCTTCCCCATGTGTCTCCCACCAGTGTGCAGGTATTCCACGTATGGCTAGCTTAAGGGCTCGTAGCCTTCGTCCCTTGGGAACCTCTGCTTCAAATGCTCGCAAAAATTTCTTAATGCTAACAAAACCATCAAAGTAGGGTAGGTCTCTTACCTCTGAGGAAATGCAGCAGAAGTCCCTTGTGACTAGAAGACATTGCGGCGCTGAGACATCACGCAACTAGTTTTTCCAATTCTCCATATCCCCATCAGAGTCAGAGAAGCATTCACTGTCCTTTTTCCAATAGAGTACTCCTTCCGCCGTGGGGTTCATCCAATATTTGTCCCGTGCAGCCAACTTGTAAATGTGATCCACCTCCTCTTCATCACGCACCGGCTCTGTATATCGTTCACTTTCCACAGGATCTAATCTTACTATCACCCTTGTGTCGTTATTCTCAAACACCATGCTTCTCTTTTATAGGTTGATGATACCGCCCATATCTATGGCCCAGTCCAATCCCAAGAGCGCAGGGTAGGGGTCCACATCTTCTACAATTTTATCACTTCAAAGTCAGCTCGGGCTTTTACTCCTACGATATCCACCGCAATTTTAGACAACCTTCCTAGCGGGATGATTTTCTGCTGATTTGCCATGCGCAGCTGAATAGTGGACCATTCCAACTTAGGCTCTCCCATTCATTGCCAAGTCTTCTTAGGTAACACATTCGCATCTGACCCTAGGTCCAAAATAACCAGGCTCATTTTGTAGTCACTGATCTACGCAGACAACCGCATTTCTCTTCCGATATGTTTCTTATACTTGTATAGCTTGTGTACATCCTTGACTTTCGGGGTTAGATTGGGTCATGTTGTGCAGCTATCTATTAATTCCTGAAGGTTCTCCACAGCCTTTGGTTGTGCAGTAGTTTCATACATGCCTGCAAAAAGGGCTCAACCTCCTCATTTGCCTTGAGGTTCGCAGGTGGCCGAGTAGTAGATGCCTCTATATCAGCAAAGTCCTTGTGAGCTGTGATAAAGGTTTCTTTCCCCCTTTTTAGGTCCAGGCCTTCTTGTTTGATAGCGTCTTGACGGATCATAGGTTCCATCACAACCTCCTCCTTAGGCCCCCTAGTGGCCATCCCACTGCGTGTCACCACATTTACACTCGAATCTTTGTTTCGTAGCTCAGCCTTAACTCTGTGCACATTCTGCATAGGTGTCGACTGCTTTTCCTGCATTTTTGCTATCAAGATCGGGCAATCTTCAATCGCATGGTCTAGTTGTCTGCAATATCGGCAGGATTGCCTAGTGGGGTTCGGGCAGTCCCTTGCAAAGTGTCCTGCTTCTCCACAGTTATAGCAGATTAGCTGACCTCGTCCCCGTCCTGCACTTCCACCGCGTCCTCCTCCCCTGCCCCTTGATGGGGAGCCGCCTATACCTACGGGGGTTCTTGCTGATGTAGGGTTTGATTGTAATTTGTATAAGTTTCCTCGATCAATCATCAGATCATATGTCTGGCAGTTATGTTCGTCATGTCCCACCGATCTGCAGAACCTACACCATTGCTGCTTTTGGAACATATGCAGCAAAGCGGGGATAGTGGTTAGTATTGTGCAGCCCTATGACGCGACAATCATCACACCAGAGCGCTGGCCCACTAGGTCCCATAGCTTCCCTAGGGCGCAATGGGCTAGGTCCCCCAACCTGCATATAGTCTGTTAAAAAAGGACAGTTATCATTGGTATGGCCATTCACTCGGCATCGTATGCACCATCTTTCGGGGCTAACCTCTGCCCCTCGTTACTTTCGCAGGTTCTAGATCTCTACATGCATCGCTTCTAGTTGTCCCTGGATCTATTGGACGCCTAGCTGATTCTCATCCCGGGGTGCAGCTTCTAACTTCATGGCACCTTCCAAGGCCTTCTCTTGCGATTCGAAATTTTGGTGCCCCATAGGTACGCGCATGTGAGGCAGCAACATAGCAATAAACCATTCCGTGTGATGTCTGTCATCATATTGAAAACCCCTTCTCTTATCACCTTCTTTAGTCGTTGATCGACCTCCCACACAAATTCAGAATGTCCTTGCTTGAAATCCTTTAGATCAACCATGATTTGGGAGTAGGACTTAGGTTTCTTGAACTGTTGTTTCAAGGTGTTCTTAATCTCTTCAATGGTTGTATTTGCGTTTTGGCCGATGTATCCCATGTACCAGTCCAAAGCTCTTCCTTCGAAGGCAAGGGACAGTTGTGCCCTTTTCATCGCATCACTAACCACGTTCTACATAGTACATACCGATCCTATGACAAACCAGAACTGATCCATGTCTTCATCCCCCACACCCTTAAAGGTCGGAAATTTCATGTGAGTAGCCATGTCGTCTTTCAGTGGCGGAGGGGTCGATGAATTCTTACCTCTAGGCTGATTTGAAAGTGGTGTGGCTGGAGGGCTCTGCGAAGCTACTTCCCTTACTGGACTGTAGACCAATCGATCTCCTTCTAGGTTGGTCCTATAGTACTTACCACTCCGCGTTGTGCTCCCATCTAGATCAAAGGTCATTCACTCGGTATGGCTACACAGAATACTCTTTTCACATAATAATATCTTTATCAACAATGGAAAAGTCTTCAGGAACTTACCTCAAAACCCCTTGAAGAATCTTCGCTCTGCTTCAGAGTAAGAGAGAAACTGATCAATGGCAAATTCCTAAACTTGCTGTTCAAACCATTCATAAATTTCCTTTCTCTCCGGCTTCTAGTATAACCTTGGCATTACCCGATCCCTCTCTCAAAATTCTCCAGGTCCCGGCAACGGAACCATTTGTTGACTCAAGGGGTCCTGACCCAAGTTCGAATGTTCAAATTTTTCCAACAAACCCCTATACTACTGGCCCTTTCGGCAATGGCCTACTTGTGCAGGCCAAAGTCTCACCCGAAGTAGTATGGGTGGATGTTGGAACCAGGTTTCTGCACCCTAGGAGAGGGTAGGGAAGTCAAGCAGCGCTGTGTTCACCTTTATCGTGACCTGATCCGGTACCATAGAGCCTAGATTCCCTTCGCATCCACATGCGCAACAATAATATTACTCACATAAATCAGCAGATCAAGAATTCATATAAAAATACACAGCTATTTCAGATATTCTTGTATGAAGTAAGTAGAACAAACCCAGATCGCAGCATAAATAAGTACACAAGTATGTTTGCAACTTAAACCAATAACACAACAACATATATAAAGTAATCAAGACATCACAGATTCATATCACAGTGACTTCAGTGGATTCAGAAAGGCTACAATACTTCCGCATTCATTAATCTTTCAGATCTACTTACAAAACCCCAAAAACCCAACATGTGCACACAGCAGGACAGAGGCCCTCCGCACACACAACAGTAGGAGTCCTTACCCAAAAACCCTGACCAAATCTATTGATTTGCACTTAGCAGCAATCTCTTATCATTCTTAGCTTGTCCTACAACTCAAAAAGGTTCAACTACTTATAGTATTTTAGCCTATGCATCCAATGATCCACAAACCGTGGTTTGCAGACTCTTGGTCTACCCTTAACCCATTTACAATGCTTTAGGGGCTTTGACCCACTCCAAAACCCCTACATTAGACTAAATATAATAAAAAATATACAAAATGGACCAGTTTCGCAGCTTTGTAGGAGACCCTGTTCCAACATGTATAATTTTAAGTTTCAAAAGAATTTATCATTAATATTTTATATTTTTAATACTATTAATTAACTATAAAATTTTATGTAAAATATTGAAAAAAATAAAAAAATAAAAAATTATATTTATATTATATACATTTCTTTTTACTATTCTTAATTGACATTAAAACTCATTTAAGGGGAGAAGGAAGATGGCTCTCCAAATTAGGATTTTTTGTTTTTTTGTCGCTGTAGATTAAGAGTGTGATCTCCAAGTTTCCTTAGGCATGAATAAAGGTATGCAAGAGCTTTGGATTGTGGTGGCTCGGATCTGCAACCATATCTCATTGTCTTTAAAGCCTGTGGTCAAGAGACGACCAACACACGATGTTATGACACATATCTGGTGTCATCATGAGGCCATGACTATGACACAAAGAGTATTGTGGCGATAAGCAAGAGGTATAATTTGGTTGCAGATATGAATTTGTAGAATGAGTTTATCAAGAGGTATAATTTTGTAATTTTGTGTCTGTGTTCTAGCACAAGGGGGTCTTTAACACCAAAATCTTCAGTTCATATATCCATACTTTGTGGTCCCCATATCATAACCGGTCTGCATAAAATAAGGTATTTTTCCCTATCGATGGGATGGGGGGAGGGCCAGAAGAATTTTTTCAATCCCATATAGCCCTAGTTATGGATCCATCTATGCATGCATAACTATACACCTTTCTCCACTCTCTAAATTTTTGTTTCAAGCAAATATGATCAGCATATCCCCAGAACTAAATATTACTAAAACATTCGGAAAGTTCATAAAGGCAGATGTGGAAAGACTTCAAAAGAGAATTTTTACTTTTGTCAGAATATGTGTAGAGGTACACCTTAGAAAAGGCTTACCATATCGCTTTCATTTGATTCATAGTAAATTTCACTGGACTTAGTCACTAGATTTTGAGAAATCAGCATTCAAGTGTGACATATGTTTTCAAATAGGACATTTACAAAACTCATGTTTGCAAGAAAGGAAAACTCTAAATAGGAAGAAGGAATAGCCTAAAAAGCCAAAGGGATGGCATATTCTAGATCCACCACTCTTATAAGAAGAGGATGTGGAAATAATGGAAAATCAAATAAATGCATAGGTTCAGGAACAACAAGGCATACCAATGAATAGAAAGGAAGAGAAGGCAGGAAAAACGTTCCAAAGGCAAGTGAATTCTAGAAAACAAAAGTTATAGTGCACAGAAGGAGTAAACACCCCCAAAATTGGAGGCAGGAAGTGTAAAAATATCCCACATCTTAGAGATTTCAGATTCAGAAAAAGAAATATCTCTGAAGGCAGAGGAAAATCATTTAGAAATTGTAACTATCGCTCTCATTCAAGGAATTTGGAGAAAAGTTGAGAAAAATAAATAAGGGGTAGCTAAGTGCTCTTTATCACACTTATACCCCAAATTTTTAATCTATTATTTTTTGGGATCCTGGTAATTGGCTAGCATATTCAAATACTCAAGAAGATAGTTATCAGGTGGGATGTGAGGTTTGAGGAGGACAAAGCTCTGAGGGATTCCTTAGAGTAAGAGCAGATAGGAGTACCTAAGGAGGAGCTAATCGCTCCCAAGCAAGATCCTCAATCGAGATCACAAACTAAATCCCATCCAAGTGGAAAGAGGATTGCACAATAAGATGACCAGGAGTCGGCACATGATGAGGATGAGAGATCAGGATGAGTGGAGGAAGCTACTCAATCACCAACTCCCAACATAGGGAGGAAGAGAGCCAAGGGGGTTGAGAAGTTGATTCGGGAGGATCGAGAGTGAGTTGAGAATCCTAACTCTAAGTTCAAGAAGAGAAAGAAACCACAAAGGTACATCAAATATATGGAACTAATGACTGATTTTTTGGAAACAGAGCCTTCTTGTTACGAGGAGGCAACCTCTCAACAGGTTTGGTGGGATGCCATGGTGGAGGAATATTCCTCCATCATGAAGAACAATGTTTGCAAGATTGTGCCATGGTCAAAGGGAAAATCAGTAGTAGGCTCATGTTGGGTGTACAAGGACAAGTTTGTGGCCAAGGAACTCTCATATTTTGAGGGCATTAACTTAATGAGACGTTTTCCCCAATTTCTCATTATTCATCCATCGAGATGATTCTGACACTTGCAACTCATATAGGGTTAAAGATCCACCAAAAGAACATGAAGATAAAATTCCTCAATAGGGTGGTTGAGCAAGAGAGTTATATGGAGTATTCATAGGGGTTTAAGACTTTTAGCAGAGACACTCATGTATGTTTGTTTACGACAACTCTATATGGGCTCAAGAAATCTCTAAGAGCATGGTACACTCGCATTGCTACCTTAAAGGAATGGATTTCAATAAGAGTGAGGCGGATTCCAACCTATACTACATCAAGATTGGATGGATTCTTCTCATTATAGTTCTCTATATTAATGATCTTAGTTTGACTAGAGCGAACAACTTGATGCAGGATTGCAAGGCAGAACTTGCATGGGATTTTGAGATGAAGGATATGTGGCTTATGCACTATTTCCTCGAGTTGGGGTATAGTGGGGTGATAGGGAGATATTATCGAGGCAGGGGAATAACACTACAAATATCCTCAGGAAGCTTCATATGCATAATTGCAAGCCCATGACCACACCTCTAGTCACCAATTGGAGGAAGGTGGATGCTAGTAAAGCAGAGTTAGTATATGCCACATTATACATGAATCTCATTGGATCGTTGATGTATTTAGTCAACATACAACCTGCTATTGATTTTGTAGTGAAATTGTTTTATGGAAATACAAACCTACAGATAAGTATGCTTTCCCTAAGTGGATGGTTCACTTAGAACAACAGAAAGAAAGATCTCTGACCATTTCCTTAACGTGAATAGATAAAGGGAGAGAAACCTACTTGTAATATCACTACAAGGAAAAGACCCTTTAGCGGAGGTTATAAAGGAGGTTTTTAGTGTTATAAAATTGGCCAAAATTCTCAAAAAAACATTTGCTACAACATTTGTTTATGGTTGTGGAGATTTTGGCAGAGCTTTTAATGGAAATTCAACACAACTAAAAAACTTGGGCGGTCAGAGGTTATTACGGATGTTTTTTTCATCGGTGCGCTACTAAGGTTTCTACGCACCAGTGCGTGTCATATAGATGGTGGCCCCGGGGCGGTCGAAGGTTCCTGCACCGGGCCGTCAAGGTATAAAACCACATTGGGCGCAGTGTTAGTGATACACACATGTCCGTTCTAATTGGTCTTGGGATTTGTGCGGTGCCTATAGGTCGTCTCAATGCACCGGTACGTAGACTTATAAAAACGCACTAGTGCATCGTATTGTACAAATGCACCGGTGCGTAGTCTCACATAAAAGCACCGGTGCGATGAAGCATACAAACGCACCAGTGTACAATAACTGACACGCAGCGGTGTTCATTTTGTATTTTTTAGAAACATCAACCTGTGACAGTGCAATTATTGTGATTTTTCTAAATTCATTATTCATCAAAATTCGACACATCTTATAACAATATTCATATTAATTAAATTTACATTAATACATTTGAATGTGATGTTTGGATTAATTTATTATATCATATCATAATTATTTTGATTTTTTTTAAATTCATTATTCATCAAAAGTCAACACATATATATATTATAACAATATTCATATGAATTAAATTTTTATTAGTGCATTTGAGAATGACAATGGAGAATGCAATAGAATAGATTAAAAACATATATATATAATATATATATATATATATATATATATATATATATATATATATATATATATATATAAGACGGTATTTTATTGCACAAAATGGGACAGTTTATTGGTATCCCTTTGTTTTTCAATTGGGACATTATGTCCATTACATTAAACAAAATGTCTAATTTCGCAGACAAATATTTCAAAAATACAACGCCTTGCTTTGATATCCAAACATAGTGATCATCATTCTTCACTTGAATCGTTGTCACCGGCTAGAGCTACTTCCATGACTTGGGTTGGTTTTCAAGAATGTTTTGTCTACTAAGCTGATTGTTTTCTTCTTCTTCACCTTCCATCTACAAACGTAAAATTAAACTGTAATGAGTGTATATACATTGGTGAGAATAATGAAAATTGAAATATTAAATAATATATATACATTGGTGAGAATAATGAAAATTTAAATATTAAATAATATACATCAACGTAAATAAAAAAAATGACGTACTAGCAAAAATTGACTCATAAAATATACACATTCTTTCAAAACCATTTCCCATGCCATCTTTCAAAATTTCATCCGTTGGCTAGCCCATACATTTTTTTCTACAAGTTTTATACCCTATAACAAATCATATATTTAATATAAAAGATTTTTTTGTTCAACAATTCATAGATGGAGCTAAGTAAAACAAGATCAATAGATGCTTACAAATTCCACAATTAATTTCTCGATATGCCAACATACTCACAACCCATATTTAACCCAATTTCAATCAATTCGTTCCCGATGGTTCTTCTTTGTATGCTAGCACTGCTTGAAGACATTCAATGATGATTTTTAAAACAACTTAAAAAGTGAAAAATGACATCTAGTTAAGTTGTTATAAGGAAGTAACAATTACTCACAAACTTAGATATCAACCCTTTTCTTCTTTTGTCGTCCTCGTTTTATGTGCTTTCTCGAATGGGTTCCATTTTCTTTTCTTTCTCGCAAGAAAATACTTGAAAATTACACATTGAATGTTAAATTGCTTCATTTATTGTACCTAATGATCGAAAAATTAAATGATTACATACTACATTTGAAGCACGTCGTTGTTGAGATGGCTCCTCTTGTGATGTAATTTTGTCAATTTATTTGACCATCTCCTTGTACAAATTTTTGGACATTCCTATTGGCATATTTCTAATATCACTTGTTCATCTTTTTGAGATTTTCATAATCTTCAAAATGTAATATGAAAATAAAACTATTTAATTTTTATATTGATATATGAAAATTAAATATAATAAAAGTGATATTTATAAATAATCTTAGACAAACATTTAAAGGAATATTACTTTTTCATTTCTTTGCTGTTGCTTTTTCCTATTAAAACCTCGACATGTCACATTGACCAATTCTCTGGAAATTCTTCCTGTAGTTTAGATAAAATTTGGTTCTTGGAATCATTGGATTTATTTTTTTATTGTAAGTGGAAAGAACATCTATACATTCATTCCACTAAATCCCTCAAACTTTTGTAAAAGAATTTACAAAGAACTTGCCTTTTTTTCTTTTCTTGATGTGTTATTAGTATTTTTGTTTCTTGATCTCTTGTTAGTCATTTCTTTATCAATCAGGTACGTAGGACTGCTTCTTTCTTGTTTTTTCTTTGCATGTCCCCAACGCGTCAGCATAAGGAGTTAGGGCCGATCGTTAAACCCTTGCAAGATCAAATTTCGCAACTCGACGACCTCCCCATGGCGAAGAAAAGAAAGACGAGGGAGCAAGGAGATCCTATCAGGCATCGTCGAGGAGGCTCTCGAGAAACAAAGGAACGTGATGATGGATAACTTTGCTCAAATCCTTCAACGACCGCCACATGGCGCATCCGCATCCGTCACCTACCCGGAGGCGCCACTCCCTTCAAGGTGGCCAGTAAACTTTGACATTCCTATATTTGAAGGAAAAGAGATGCGTACGCCGGGCACAGACACAAATTCTGTCGGAAGGGTATTTCTGGCCCATGACTTCTCTCGACCGAGAAAGATTGGCTTTTGCACTCTCAAAGTCATTTCCATGTCAAAGACTCTGGGAAACCTACCGTGAGCAAGAGGGTTAAGGGGAACCCTCTGTTTTCGGCCACACCCACTGAATTCGTTCCGAGACGGCATCAAGGAACAATAATATTACCCCGTGGGGAGCTATGAGGACAAGTACATCCAATGGACCACGTCGCGCAACAAAAGGATCAAGATGTGTACGAACCGACGAATTGCCTCCATACCCTACGCACAAAGGTATTAAAGATTCGCAGAGACATTTGGTGCTCAAGTACCGCGGTCAAGCTCCCGTACAAACATTCAGAGGAAATGAGGCTCCTCGACATTACATCGTCAGCACCCGCATATCGCTATGCCGCCAAGATCGAGGAAATTTCACAAAAGAAGCGAGACTTTGATCCGCGAACCGAAAGGTGCCCCCGAACCGAAGAACAAGGGGCAAGGCCAAAGCAATGCGATCGCAACAATACCACAAATCCAAGAAGGACACAGATGGAAGACTTCATAAATGTACCCCCCACTCACAAGACAAACGAGTGCTCTGCCAAACAATCTTTGCTGAACCACACCGAATCGTATGCATTTTTCTCGATCCCCGAGTTAGAACCGCAAAGGTAATGACAAAGGGCGTATCATTGATGCGGATCCTGTGTTAAGCACATACCACCAAGATCCGTAAGGAGGGTCCGCAGGATCCGTAGGAGGGGAGCGCTCTTCCAGTCACAGACAGGGTGAAGGGTTCTCCGCCGGGGCAGCTTCTCGTCGACAGCGAAGCCAAAAGAACCCTCATTTCAGCAGACGTCGTGAAGCGAAGCCTGCCTACCAACCATAAGACACCCGCAACCGTATACCATTGGGTGGCTCCACCAAAGGAGATCTTCCGCATCCCGCAAAGGCCGACTTCCATACAAGATTACCAAGCCATTCACGATGAGGTATTTGTGTGATGTTGCTCCTCTTGATGTAGCCGATGTATTATTGGGCCAACCATACTTATGGAGACGACATGCTGTGTATGAGTCTAGGCCTCGTGCTGTTATTATTACTTTGGGAAATAACTTGTACAGGATACCGGAGGTAGTACCGCCTCCTGCCATCTCTTTGACTACTTCAAAACAACGCAGTAAGATTGTTTCCCAGACCAGGAAATTCATTTTCCTTACGACTCGCTCACAGGGAAAGAAGAATATTGTGGCCACAACCTCGAAACAGGACTCCCTTTCACGGCTGCAGCAGATGGACAAAGTCATGGAGGAATACGATGACAATTTCTCCTCACTCATAGAGGTTCCTCTACACTGTCAGGACAAGCACTCCATTGATCCGACTCCCAATGCACCACCACCTGATGTTTCCATACATCCTGCAACTACACATACAGAATCCAAACATGTATTGTATGAGGCTGATAAAGAAACCAAATTTACTAAACGCATCCAGCATGTCCACCCGCAGGTCCATGACATCTTCAACACATCTAATACTCAGTTCAATAGAAATTTCCAAATTTAATGAAATATGTGTTTTGTGTCATTTTTTCTTTCCAGCAGTAGGTTTCTGTCCTACAGACCCACTGTCTTTCTTCCATTATTCTAACCATCAGGCTACAAACTAAATTTTTCTACCACATCATACACTAGTGCCCTCATATGTGTTAGAACTTTTTTATTTGTTCAACATTCCTTCCAGAATGCTTGAGATCCAACCACTTTCCAAAAAACCCAATCAAATCATAAGAATAGCCGTCAAGCTTAAGATGTGTCTGGTCAAGCGCTTGCTGCAGTCCAAGTGCTGATTCCAGTGCCAACAAGGCGCAGTTCGAAAAGTTTCATTTTGTCTTCTGCCCAAAATTTCCCCAAATTTTTGCATGGAATGGATCATAACTAAGCCTATGGTGTGATTTCAGACTTTGATTGGATCAGAGTGTGGATTACATGGTGAGAAAGAGAATATGAACGACAAGATATGGTTGCCTTAAATGATCCTAGCACTGTGAGAGCCCTCATATATTTTGGGTTACACAAATACTTCTGATTGTCAGGGATGAGGCAACACATGGAACTATTGCAGGTCTTGATTCATTCATGGGACCCGACACTACATGCATTTCACATTGGGGACAAAGTAATCTCAATATTGGTTGATGAAAGTCAATTTCTGACAGGTTTGTTGAGACGTGGTGCCCCCATTTCCCTTGCGGGCTCCATCACTAGAGGTGAAACAGTGAAGGACTACATCCGAGAGTTTTATCGACCAGGAATTGAGCCTAGCAAAGATGGAAAGATAACTATCAAATATGTACGTGATATGCCTTTGCAAACGCTCCTATTCACTATCGGAAAGATAGCTGGCAGTGTGACACTACATTTCACGAACAAATCATATATGGAATATGCGCTTGAGTGTCTCAAGACAACCGTGTTCAACTGGGCTGAAGAAGTACTCCTTCAAATGAAAGAATAACTAACCAAGGTAAAAAGTGGTAAGACCAAAAATTTCAGTTATGGGTCTATTTTGATCACTTTTATTTTGGAGCGAGTTCCATTGATGCAGCCACAACATGTGACGCTAGGATTAGCTGGTCCTAGAGATCCACGGATGTAGCGGTGGGTTGAGCTGATGGCTAGACATGCTTGTTAGTCATCGATCTCATTTCCCATTGCATTCTTTAGTTGGCTCCGAAGATAGAATATCTTCATTGAGGAGCATCCATATGAAAGTATGGATTTCCGCGGAGATCTAGATTTGATTTTACCATTTGGTGCTCAATTGGGGTGCTATAGGTAAAATGCTGACCATGTTTTTGATTTTTTCAGTTTTTTACATATTTTTGTTTTTTTTTATGTTTCCAAGACTAAACTAATTTTTTTTTTATGTATGCATATGTAGGTATCATTCGACCAGTGGTTTGCGCACAACAAGTGGGAGAACCAGCAAACAGGACCGTCAGAATAGTAGTCCTATAGGATTTAGATTTAGTTGAGACTCTTGCTGAGTTGCAACAGCATATTAAGGGGTTGACCCTTGGGATATTGGATGTCCAGATCGAGGAGTTACCGATGAGGCTGCAATGCCATACCATTGGTGTGCCCAACCATTGGATGAGGTTGTTGTGCACAATAGCCAAAGAAGTGACCTACTATCATGAGCATCACTAGGTTTACTTCAGTTATGCTATGTCTGTATACATTTTGAGGTAAGATGACCAACGTGTCTTGGACACAATTTTGTAAAAAAATCGATATAAATCAATTTTACTTTCAGTATTTTTCTATGATTATGTGCAATCCTATTCAATTGTATGATGTGAATTGAAAATATATCTTTACATATGTTGCAAATGTCTATTTAACACATAATTCGCCAGTGAATCAACTAGAGTGTCAAAGTTTCTGGAAATATGTTGATATTGAATGTAATCAAAATGTATTTCCAAAATATGAACTCTAAGGAACATGTGATGAATTGCTAGATTTCGAACAGTATAGATGCCAGTAAGTTGTAGTACAACAAGTTGTGAGTCCATCTTGATGATGATGCAGTGAATGCCAAGTGAAATGGCATTAGAGAGTAATTCAATAAACCCGCTATACTCAGTGATATTGTTGGTCGATCAACCGATATAAATCCCTTGGAAGCTCACTAACTCGCCACTTAGATAAAATATGGCCCATGCTGCAGAGGATAAATCCTGAGTACCACGACTAGCACCATCAGCATATCAGAAAAATGGTTCTGAATATTCTGACATCTGCAAAAAAATGCAAAGTGGATTACTAACCACATGAAGAACTCTAAAAGGAACACTGCTACACACCTGCAATCAAATCATATAATACAGTGTTTACTATGCAAAATCAAGCATAGAAATGTTTTGAGATACAACCCATTTCAAGGCTGCGACAATGGAATCCCATCATAATCTACCAACTCATAGGCACCCTTAGCCAGAATGTGTTTGAAAATGTAGGGGTCGTGCCATAATGTTTCAAATTTCCCTATTCTTATCTTATCATTTGCCTAATAATAAAGCAAGACCAGGTCTCCTTCGGAGAAGGTGTGAGGCTTGACATTGCGGTCATATTGCGCCTTAATTCGTCTCTTATGTGCTTCGTTAGCCAATTTAGCTTCACGACATGTTTCATCTAGATGGATGAAATCTAAAAGACATGCCTCTTCTTCAGAAGTGTTAGGTAGCAGGTCAATCGTGAGTTTCAACGATGGTATTTCACATTGTATATGTAAGATAGCTTCTAGACCATAAAATATCTGAAAGGGAGTGAATCCAGTCGCATTTCTCACTGAGGTTCGATATGCCCACAAAGCCGAGTACATGATCAAATTCCAGTTTCGTTTATGAACCCCAATCATGCGTTGAAGCATACGCTTAATAATCTTGTTGATAGCTTCAAATTTTCCATTAGCTTGTGGATAATAGGGAGTAGAACTATAATGTGACAGTCCTAACTTGGTAGTCAACTCAGCCATCATGTGATTGCGAAAATGTTTTCCATGATCTGTGGCTATGTCTTGTGATACACCAAACCGTGAAACCACATGGTTAAAAAAAAAAAATTCAGTTGTATGTCCCATGTGGTTGAATGTAGGCATCGCCTCGGCCCACTTGGTAAAATAGTCAACGACGACAATAATATACCAATGCCCCCCAGCCGAGCAGGGGTTACGTGTCATGAAGTCATGCCCCCTTTTGCAAATGGTCCAATAGCGACGAAAGGATGAATTGGTGCTAGTGGAAAGTGGGTTTTACGATCAAATATCTGGAAATCATGACAACTTCTAATCATGATAATGCAGTCATGAAATATGGTAGACCAGAAGTAATCGGCATGAAAAATCTTCTGCGTGGTAGCGTAGCCAGACAAGTTCCCATTGCATGTGCCAGAATGGTAATCATTTAGAACTGTTTCGGCTTCCTCATGCATGAGGCACCTATGTAAAATCGTATCAACACCACGACGATAAAGTGTATCGCCAACGATCAGATAATATTTGGCTTGTTATCGAATACGTCATTGTTGTGAGCAAGAAGTATTAGGACGAAAATTTTGGGTCTAGAGATAGATGATGAAATCTCCATACCATGGGTCAGATGACTCGATAAGAAACAAAGACTCGTCTAGAATTAATGGTTCCATAGTAGGATCGTTACTACTCGAAATAAGGTCATAAATAAGCTTAGAAAACACCAAAGACTTCTTGGACTTCGATTTGATGAGTTCCAAATCAAACTCCTGCAAAATGGCGATCCATTTTGAATATTTTCCCCCAGCAATTGATGTGACAAAATTTATGTCACAGCGTTGCAATCTGAAATGACAATGGTATTTCAGAATTGACTTGACAGAATGTATGTCATAGGGTTGCAATCTGAAATGACAATGGTCTTTCAGAATAGGATATAATGGCAAAATCTTTGTACAGCTTGAACAGTTGCCAAAGCGAGCTTCTAAATGTATGTGTACTTAACTTTCATATCATTGAGATTATGAATCAAATAATATATTGAATTTTCAATCCCATCTTCTTCTTGGACTAAAACCATAGCGATGGTTGTATCTGTAGCAGCGAGATACAGGAAATAGTCACTCGGATAATTTGGAGGATAGATTAATGATGCTTGGATCAAGGAATCTTTAAGAACACCAAGGAAGCTTGCGCAAGCTCATCCCAATGAAAGGGTACCCCCTTTTTCAATATTTGAGTAAATCATTTAGCCATTTCAGTGTAGTTAGGAATGAAACTCCTTAGAAATTTAGTATTCCCTTGGAGTCCTTGTAATTGAAGCAGATTGGAAGGAGCGGGAAAATCAAGAATAGCCTGTACCTTCAATGGATCAAGTCAAATTCCATATTTCGACACGACGAATCCAATCAAATGACCAAAACCAACACCAAACACACATTTGTGTAGATTGAGGTGTATTTTATAGTGACGGAATCATAAAAATATCGCTCTTAGATGTAGTGGGTGGTCAGCCTGTTCGTGAATGTGCAAGTAAGTCATCCAGATATGGTTGAACTATGTGCTTGATGTCATGAAAATCATAATTATTCATTTCCCTTTGGAATGTGGCCCCAGCATTCTTTAAACCACAAGGGATTTTACGATAGGAAAATGTGCCCTAGGGATGGATAAAAGTCGTTTTATATTGGTCCTATGGGCGAATATTAATCTGATTATAACTGGAGAATCCGTCCATGAAAGAAAATATTTCACATCCAACACATTCATCAATAACTTGGTCAATAAAGGGAGTTGTATAGTTATCTTTTGGACAAGCATGATTAACATCCCGATACTCGATACACACTCTAATTGTCCCCTGTTTCTTCATGATAGGAACAATGTTAGATACCCAATCGGTAAGCTAAACAAGGTAAATTAATCTAGCACGCAAAAGTTTTTCAACCTCTTCTTTAATGGAAACAGATTTATTAGGGTGAACAGGATGAAGGCGTTGTCGCACCGGCTTAACATCAGGATACATTTTAATCTCATATTCAACAATGTTGGATTCGATACCTGGCATCTCCTCATATGACCATGAAAATACATCTCAGAATTCACGCAAAAGAGCGCGGTAAGTGTCAAGTTCAAATGGAGAACAAGACACATCGACATGAATGTTCTCTACAATACCGAGTTTGGTTGAAATATCAATAGAAATCGTTTCTTCGATATTTGATGGGTTTCGATCGAAATCGATGGCATGGATAGGAATAGAATTCTTCAAGAACTCAACAATAGTAGGGTGATATAGTTCAGATGGATTATCTTCACTATAATCTAGAAGATGGGATCGTTTATGTGATGATTCCCATGGTTCTTCTTTTGGCATCATGGATTCCATAATTCTTTCATCAGCCAAGAATATGTGTGAAAATGGATCAGAAGAAGTATGAAAATCCAAAGAACGATCAACCCAAACGGTCGGAAACAATGGATTTGGATTTGTCGCATAAGCCAAGAAAATTGATTGTTATGCTAGCTCAATTGGACTTAACGACATGATGTCGCCCAACCTAGATACTTTAGAATTATTAGCTATCTTCCTTAAGTCAGATGAAGTGGAAGATATCATGTTGTAGTTCTTTATATGTGTGATTTCCACTGATGTTGCAGGAAATGGTAACGAAAAGGTGCCCATTAGGGAAGGATCTTTAAAGGGTCCTACACCAATGTTCTGAAGAGAAGTTGGGGGTCCATGAACTAACGAAACACTTCCAGTTGTCTAGGAATCAAAGTGAAGAACAAGAGATTATCAATGGCTGTGATACTTCCTTTATGGGGGAAGATGATCATACGAAAATAAGTAGATACTACTGCAACCATAATGTAAACCCATGTTCTTCCAAGTAATATGTTTTATTCAAGGGGTCCGTCAACGACCTCAGCTTCAGTAGTAACTAATTTTCCCCCTATTTCTACTTGCAGGTTATTAAGAATTCCACAAGGCTTATATGTACGACCGTCAAAAGCTTTCAACATCGTAGGTGATTGTGACAAAGTCAACGAACCAAGTGACTTCCATCAACTCATTGACATGATACAAGTAGATGTGCCTTCACCAATGATAGTGCGATGAATGAGGCGATTCAGGATATGTACTTGAATCAAGAATGCTAACTCTGCTGGTAATTTTGGCACATATTCTGCATGATTAAAGACAACAAGATTTGAATTTTTTGGATCAATTACACTGATCACGGACAACAAAGCCTGCTTTTGGGAGGGACGATTTTGAAGTACCTCAAGCATTGACATAGCAGAAGGTGACTGAGCTAGATCTTCTACTAAATTATAATTTTGAGTTGCATGAGCTCGAGGGTTGAATGTAGATTTCTAAATTACTCCCTTCGGCGGTTTTATTGTTAACTCTGGAAGGATTGGCGGTAGATCTGAGTCAGATGACATCAAAGTCGAAGTGGTAGGTTGATATGTAGCTTGACCATTGGATGACGACAACGGATTAATGTAATATTTACTTCGTGTCGACACTAAAACATCATTTTTGGGCTTTGTAACGAATAGCATAAGCACTTGCGAACTAAAAGCAGGATCTATCACAACCAAATGTGTTTCTGGGTTCGGAAAATGATTTCTCAACACTGCAGATGTGGTAGAATTCTTAAGAAGCTTTGGGACTTCCCAGCAGTGAGGACAATCTCGTGTAAAAAGCTCCTCATTACATATCAAGAAAGGGTAATGAGGTTTCCGAAAATAATTGGATGAATTAGATGATTTTTCCTACGGGGGAAAATTTTATTTCTTCTTGTCTTTACCCTTCTTCCTATTCCTAGTTTCTTATCACTTTTTCCTTTTTTAGATGACATGAAAAGGATTTTGGAAGAAGATGCAGGATCAGATGCAGTAGGGTTTTTATTTGAAACAACAAGTGTAGGACCAGCTATTCAGCTTGCTATCAGAGCGATAGCAAAACCAATCACACCATCGTCGGCATGAATTTCCTGACCAGATAGAGAAAGAGGAACAGTAAAATTTGGTCATGGTGCACTTGGAATATTTTCGTAGAGTGTGCTAGACTGAGTGTAAATCAAATCCAGATACTGAGCACGAGAAATGACATATGCTTCAGTGACAACACCGCCTTTGGCCACATCCTCGGTTATAGATGGCAAAAAGGACTTAATAAACCACTCAGCTAAAAGTTGATCAGGAACAAATGTTTTAACCATTCGATGAAGACAACGACACTCATGTATATGATTCGATATATGAGTAGCATTAGTCTGTTTAAAGCTGGTGAAAAGTTTCATTCCAGTTTCATATCTGATGGGTAACTGGAAGTGGGTTAAAATGTAGTGGCTAAAGCTGTAAAGTTATCAAAAAAATCTCGTTGTAATTCAATGTACCACCTCGAAGCCGGACTATTAAGTGTTTGCTGGAAAAGACACAATCTAATAAAATCAACATTTAAGGAGTTTGACGAACACCATAAATGATAAGTCATGACATGCGTAGAGGGGTCTTCTCTAGAATTTCCATTGAATTTTGTAATGCTCGAGGGTAAATTATGTGGAATCACAGGCCACCAAGGTAAATAATGAATTGGATCATTGGTGAGCCTTCTTAAATCCGGTAATTCTAACATTGCAAAAAATTGAAACTGTTGATTAAGGTCAGGTTGAGCGTAACCATGATAAGATGGAATCATCTGCGCAGTAGGCCTTTGCATACCAACAAATGGATTTTGTTGTTGGTAACCCAGATAGGGGTAGGCTTGCTGACCACGTCCTAGATAAGCCTGATACTATGGGAATGGTTGTTGCAGCTGCCATGGTACCTGATAAAATGGTTTCCTGCCGGGATAATTTGGACCTGGTTGTGAATATTCAGGGCCAACAGAAACCTGTGAAAAAAGGGAAACTAGCTTGAGGTTGTGAAATTCCTGATACTGATAGTTGTTTAATAGTATCCTAGGAAGACTGAGTCTATAGACTTGAAAATTGAGTGTTAGGGGTGGAAGGACCCTCTTGTGCAGACTGAGCAACAACCATAGAAGAAATGACAACCATAGTAGGCAAAGATGTAATAGGTTGAACTGGTTTATATTGATACATAATTTTTTGCCGCTGAACAAGAAAAGTAGGTTGGCATTGGCAAAAATGCATTCCAGCATATGATGGACCTAAATACGAAGGAGTAGTGGCATATGGACCGAACATCTATGAACCCCCAGCATATGGAGTATAGGGATATTTCACATACTAACTTTCATATGAAGGGTATCCAACAGATACTGCATAAGATGGACGGTAATTAGACAGACCAGCTTGATATTGAGGGTCGGGTCATTCAGTGCTCGTGATAGATGAACTGGATATAATTCTAGATGATGACATGGGTGAATTCCATGGACTAGAGGAGACACCAAAGTAGGTTCTGTTTAAAGCTCGGTTGATCTGAAAATGGAAGGTACTTGAAAAGAGTGCAAGGTATCCATTTTCATTTACGTAAATGAGTGCAAATATTCCTCTAAGTTTAAATCTAAAAATGTGAGAACTTCATATTTCTAATACAGAGATAGACTGTAGGGGCATTTACTGGATATGTCACCTTTCAAAGAAAGGATGAATCCAGAGGCTACCTGGCCCTCTTACAGACTCTGCCTAAAGAAATAATAGAAGTAAACACTCAGATTTAATTAAAATGATCTTGGTTTAAACTTGACGTTATGCGGAAATTTAGCTTGCAAATGGTGTATGTCTTTTCACTGTTTATGTGTTTTAAGTTTATTTGTTTTTTCTGAAACTTAACATGTATATCAGCAACATATTCAGACATATAATATCAAAACACAACAGCAATATGATATAGGATTTCACCCCAACTCTTGGGCTACATCTCCTGGATCAAGCCTCCCAAAATGGGCTTGTCCTCTTGTATTAAAAGCTCTCAAATGCAATACAAGATTATAAGTGTCTCAATAGAAAAATCTGAATATATAAACTGATTCAGAAAACATGAAAAAGATAAGAATGCCTTTTCAAATTCACTAAACAGTGAAAGATTACCATAAACAGTGATTTCTTCATCAATGTCTTGCTGGTGCTTTGAACTTCTCTGCAACTTTTCGGGATGTAGAAGTTCTCAAATGCCTCTGAAACTTGTTCCAATGGCTTCATAAGGTCGAAATTATCTGAAATAGAGCTTTGGTTCACCTCAAACTGATAACCACAACTCAAAACATCTCAAACCCCAAAATGGCCATGGTGGCCCTGAAAACTCTCCTAAAGGTTTTTGGCCTCTGAAAGTCTTCAAACAGAGTTAATACCTGTTCCAATGGCTCTGGAATGCAGGAAATAGTCGAAAATGACTTTTGGTTCACCAAAAAAAGGTTAACCACAGCTCAACCAAACTCAAAACCCAAAATGGCCCTAGTGGCTCAAAAAGTTTCTCCGAAGCTAAACACACTGAAAATGAGCTCTAATGGCTCTGAAACCTATGCCATTGATTCCAAAAGGCTGAGATCATACGAAATCAAAAAAAAATTCGTTCCAAAAGGTTGAGTAAAGAGAAAGTTATGACCAAAACAACTTTGCCCCAATTTCCTCCACTAAATGTGGGGCAACTGCCAGTTAACTCCACTAAAAGTGGAAGTCCACCTAAATTTAGGAGCGCCTCCAAAATCTCTGCCATATTAAAATCCACTTAACTGAAGCTTAATTAAATATTAAACTTGAGATTAGGCTCTTTAAGCGCTCTTAACATTAAGCTCCCACACTGGTCATATGATGAGGTTCCATGGGAGGAGAGTTGGCCCCTCCGTGCTCCGCTGGACCCACTCCACTAAAAGTGCAATAACTTCTTCATACGGTGTCCATTTTTTGAACCGTTTGTGGAACCAGAATCAGGAAGACGAGACCTATGCAACCATATTGGTTTTAACCAATTTTGAACACTTTCATTTTTTAGCCTTTTTCCATGGCTTGGACTTGAGCTCCTGATCAAACCTCCCAAATGAGAGGCTTTTGGACCCCAAAAGCTCACTAAAATTCTGAAACTGAACTGTAGTACAGAAAATGAGAGAATAACAACATCCTCTTCTCTTCAGCCTTCAAAAATTTTCCTGAATTGCCAACTGTTCACATGGCGAATTTTGCTAAATGAGCCATGTACTTGTGCCAAATCCTAACCAAGTTTTTTAGCCATACCAATCTGCCAGAATGAAACCAGCAATGACACTTGCTAAAATTTGTGCCCTCTTTGCTTGCATGCCTTTCCAACTCATGGAATATTACACTGCTTTGCACTGACACTTCGTTCTTTGCACCAAAAGACACCAAAAGCATCTTGTGCAACATACGACATCAACAACAAGTTGACAATGAAATGTGCTATACAATTGACACACAAAATCTATAACAAGTGTGCACACAACCGACACAAGTCGATAAACATGTATGACACAATCAACACAAGTCGATAAACAACAAGATACATCTTGACAAACACATGTGTATGTATCATGTACAATGAACTATATACAGTTCGCTAATTACACATACAACCTCTATGTACATGTGCAACTTCAACTCTTCTTTTTCAAATACCAACAAGTACATCATCCCAGAAACATGTGGGTGATCAAGAGCTGAACCAAAAGACATTGCTGCAACATAAGTGAGTATCATACTCATCTTTTACACCTCCATGGCGAAATTTTGCAACAACAAAGAAATTCTTTCAACTGAAACTTCTTATACATGCAATCTGGCATCAATTTTTCAACTGAAATACATGTATACCAATCTGAAATTTGCATGTACAAAATGAGTAATGACTTACTGCAATAAGAAGTTAATCCACTTCCTACCAAGCCAACTCCATGGCGTCTTTTGCTGCAATTGCAATTCTTCATGTGAATCGTCCATTTCCACATCGATAATGGACTCCATAGATCCACTTGTGCCAAACTGTTTGTCCCTTAGCTGCATATGCTTTGGACGATTTGTTGGATGCAAAGTCCAACAATGAGAGACATCATGTCCCTTCTTTTGGCAAAATTTTCAAATCATATGCACCTTCTTTGAAGGTAGTCTTTGCTTCATCTGCTTCTTGTGTGCCTTCTTCCTCATCCAGCATCTTGAAACATGATGGTTAAATCGACCACAATATGTACAAGAAATCGTCTTATGCTGCTTTGCATGCTTGCCATAAGCTGCATGTATACCATCTTCTTGCTGCAACAAAGGCTTCAAACAATGGTAAGGAAGATTTCTATCATGACATTGATGTAATTGAGAACTTGGGAGAAATGTTCTCTTCAAATTTGCATCACATTCTTGAATGCATGTGCTCAAAGCTTCGCCATTAAGTTGCTCATAGCCAAGACCAATATTCTTGGGACGCTCCACAACACGAATAGGCTCAACAATGCCTTGTGCATGCTTTCCCAAACCTTTGCCTTCTTGATAGCCCATCTTCAACATCAATTTGGACCCAATACCTCTTGTGTGCCTTTCAAACGAACCAACACACTTTTCAATAGAGGAAACTGAAGACAAATAAGACTGATTTACCTCATGATTTACATCCTGAAGATGAGGTATTTTCTTGGACAAAGCTTCTTGAGCTTAAAGAAGCTGCAACTCCATATCATGCAATCTTTGAAGAATGGCTTCTTTCTCTTTCTGCATAGCTAGCAATTGTGCATGAAGCTTAACGCTTTCTCTTTGATCCTCAATGAGAATCTGCACCATGTCCTTCACCTTAAAAAACTCATTCTTCATGTCATCATTGAAGAATCTCGTGAAGGGGGAAACTTCACTTATAGAAGAAGATGACATTATGTAAATGGTTAAAACAACCAAAAGGAACTTCCAAAGAAAAGTCCTCAAAGCTTTCAATCAAACGACAAGCTTTTAACCAAATGTCAGTAAAGACCCCTTCTCATTCAAGCAGCCATAAAACAGTGAGATTGACTGTTTTAACACCTTTTGCACAATAAAAAATGCTCAACCCGAGCTCTGATACCATCTGATCTGAAAATTAATGGGCTTCATCAGTGTACTCTTTTCCCATATGTTCAACTTGGTGGTTAACCTTGTATCCTAGTCCTGTGGGATCTCTTTTATTGGATAGTAGATTTAGGAGTGGCACTACATGGGAAATCCAAATTTTGGTTGCTTGGTCCCCCTTCTAGACACCACATACATCACTTCCCTCCACTCATTTAACCCCTTTTTACATATTTCTCATTCAAGTCCACATTTGTCCATTGGGTCCAGAAGGAGTTAGCTTCCCCCTCCCCTTGTCCACACTTTGGGTCGGGCTTGAACCAATGCCTTGAAGGTTGATGCAGCTAAAAATAAAGATAAAAGCATAATTGGCCACTCTTAATAGGAAATGTACCAAAAAATTGAAAATATGGCCAATATATACAAATTTAGCACATGGGAAAAAGTCAAACATGAGCTCTACCCCTACCATTATGGCCATCACCCTAGTTCTTAGGCCCCCCTATATTGGCTCCCTACATCATTAAGGAACACACGATTGTCCCAACCCATGGTGGGAGCTTAGTTGTACAACATTAATAGGGTATTCATTGTTATATCATTCACATCATGTTCGCATATCCTAGATCCCTGAGTAATTATAAAAGAAAAATAAATAAAAGGAAAAACACATATGAAGAAGGGTGGAAAAACAAATTTTAGGGTAACTCATGTACCATGATTTCTCCCTCCTTCATGTATACACCCAAGTGTGGGATTCCCTTATCATATCTACCCTTGTATTTTGGCATGCGGCTTGGAGCCTTCCCCTGATGTCCCACTCCATTCCATCATTATATCACATGACACCTACCACTTGAGGGATGCACCATGGACCTCTCACTCCCTTAGAGGTTGAAACCACCTAATAGGGTCCTTTTTTAACCTAATTTTTGGACTTGGAGACACTTGTACACTCTAAATCCCATTATGGAAGGGAATGTTACAATGAAGTGTCCACATGGTTCCATGATTTGTAAGCTTACATTTACTCAATTACATTAAATATTTTTCGTACTTGAAGGTGAGGAGATTCATTGGATCTTATACAAGATTGCGTGTGGGTATTCATCTAGGAGATTTAATCTCTCTAGACGAGGTTGAAGCTCTCTAGAGGGTCTTATTGGAATTTGTAGGGTGAGTGATGAGAGCCATGGGCCTCCACTATAGTAGAGAGCCTATAGTCGTTCAATAGGATTCTTTAATAACATCCATTTCTTGCTCATGTTCCACCCATTAGTTGATGATGATGCACCTAGACCACCTAGCCCGATCGGATACACTGTGGCACTACACACTTGGAAGTTGATCCAAGGCCCAGATGAGGTTTTGTCTCACCATGGGGGACAAAGAGAGGGTTTTCATTGTTATTCCAGCCCTTACAGATGGGATACAGGCTTGATCGATCCACTTGGAGACCCACATTAGAGTAAATTTCAGCATAAAATTGGCCTCCTAAGGAAAAATAATAAAATAAGAGTTATGAATTTTGGACGAAAAAGAAGAAAACCACTTTTTTTAATTTCATTTTTCGCTTATCTCCTTATAGGCTTACTCAAATTTCAAGTGTAGAAACTTGTTGGATGCGCAATTAAATTCTCCATCCAACAAGTACCCATCATGCATACTTTTAGGAAGGTCCACATTGACCAAAATTGAAGATACATTAAAAAAACATGTTTAACACACTTTTTCATGTATCTTCATTTTTTATCAACGTGGGTCCTCTCAAAATTATGCATGATGTGCACCCATTGGATGTCGAATTTAATTCTGCATCCAACGAGTGTCTACACTTGAAATTTGAGTAAACCTATAAGGAGATAAGCTAAAAATACAATTAACAAAAAAAAAGTAAATTTGCTTCTTTTCCCTCCAAAATATTTACATGTACCTCTTTTTAAATTTAAAGGATTTTGATTGGTTTACATATTATGACATGGAAATTATGTGAACATTTCATGGGTCGTTTTAGGCTAAAACTTCCTCTAATGTGAGGATGTTTTGTTGCCCCCAAAGCCACTTGGGATGTAATATTCCCAAATTTTCACCTGATGTTTGGAATATTAGAGTTCTTAACTTGCTTAATGAATTACGTAAATAAAAGGGTGGAGGGACCCATAATCCTCAATATGAATAAATATCCACTTTTTGTTTGTGAATGTGGATTAATTAAGCCTAGATCTACATAATGAGGTGGTTGAAAAACTACTAATGTGAATGGAATTGGAGATCATGTCTCATTAATGAGATAGATCATGGAGGTTGAAACAGTCAGCTAAGATTTTGGAAGAGATCAAATAGAAGATTATGGAGCATTCATGATGAGATGATGGAGGAAGTTGTGCAATTAATGCACACATGATGGAGAGGGTGTACATTGCACCTAGACATGATGTATGACTTGGATAGACAGTGCAGTTAAACATGGAGGATCTTGTCCACATGCACAACACATTTTAGATGAGGGCCAAGGCATGGGAAGGCTCAAAAACTATATAATGAAGATGAAGACAAGAATGAAGACATGCTGGAGATTATTGATGCTGAGGATCTATTTAGATCTAGAATTGTCATGTAACATTCCATTTATTTCTTGGGTTGTTTAGCAAAGATTGCAATTGCAATTTAGCATAGGGTGTTCCTGGTCGAGAATCCCACCTCTTACATTGAGTAGCTCTTGAAAGAGTATTGCACTTAATTCTACATCAGGCATTAGTGCCACTTCTATTTTCCTACTTTTTGCAGAACATTCATATTTAGAAATTGCAGATTTTTGAAGATCAGTTTGGAAGGTGGAGGTTGTATTCAGTATTTCAGCTAGAGAACTGGTGAAGGTTTATTCCTATCACCTTAGGCTTAAAAATCAGCATTCCCAGAGCTTCATATCAGATCTGGCATCAGGCCAAAATTTATTGACCTCCTAGCAGTAGTAGTTCCATCCAGAATTATGTTGTCCATATTGCAGATCCAATGGAGGGAGGAAGTTGTTAGCATTTCAACTAGTAATCCTGTGAGGGATCATCCCCTCAACTTTCCATTAGTGTTTCCATCAGCCTGAAGTTTATTGCAGCATATTTCAGCATGAATAAAGCCTCTATTTCCCTTACATCGCAGTTTTTATTAGCATTTGTGTTGCAGCAGCTGTAATCATCATTGGAGGATTGACAAACTAGATCTAGAGCTTCTAGCTTGTAGATCTGTAGGAGGGATCAGCCCTTCAAGCTTAGATTTCATATTGTGACATTTTTCAGCCATCTATTTGTTAGATCTAGCTACATATCTGTAATCCCAGCAGATTAAGGATCAAACCCTAGGAGGGTGATTTTCCAAAGTTGTAGATCTGGAAAATCCTTTCTGGGTTATCTTGGGAACCCATCACATTGGCCAGATCTTGAATCTTGGCATCATCAAAGCTCTTGAGCTCCCTAGATCTGCATTTTTCATTGCAACATTTATATCAGCAGCATCAGGGACAGCGCAGTATTGCTTCTAAAAGCTTATTAGTTACACAGTGCAAGTTATAGCACCATTGTAGGGTGATTCTAGGCCTTCTCTTGGGCTAGATCTACTCATTTTCTGAACATTGTGTAATTGATGCATCTCCATATAATAAAATGCCTTAGCTTCTCTGTAAATTATGATGTTGTCTTGAGATTTATTTTTTACTTAGTTGTAGTTCTTATATTGTGTTTAAGTATTACTGCATTCTCCCTATTGGGATATTACAGTGGTATCAAAGCATGATCTTTGGCTCAACTTGTGGACACTTCATCTTTTGCATCAAAAGAAGAAGCAGATAGATGAGATCTATCATGAAGGAGGATAATTTTGCCACTCCTTTCTTTATATCCATGTAAGATATCTCCAAAAAGGTATATCAAATGAAGAAGGAAAGGAAAAGGAAGGATCCAAGAAGAAGATTTGAAGAGGAAGGTCCAAGCACTTCCTATCAGCAGAAAAGAAAACCGGAGAATCATAGATCTACAATGCCCAGTTTCTTTGAAGCAGGAGGGAGGTATAGAAATGAAGAAAGAAGAGAACCTGAGACTCATGAGACTCCCGGCTTGTATCTTGAAGAGTACAAGGAAGAGTGTAAAGCTTTCAAAGAAACTCTAACTTTCCAATAATTCTTTGAACTCAAGGAAGAAAGAAGGTCTTATAGTAGCAATAGAAGGAAGAGGCACAATAGATTCTATTTGCCTACGTTTGATGGATCTTCCTCAAGAAATGTTAAGGCTTGGAGGAAACATTTAGATTCATTTTTCATGCTACATCCTATGGCTGAAAAAGAGGTTGTCTAGATTGCAGCACTTCATCTCTTAGGTGAAGCCAAGGATTGGTGATTTAGTCACATGGAGCATGCAAAGGTGAATAAATATTTAGATTTCTTTTACAAGTTGAGAAATAAATTTGATGTGAAGATGACAGAGATGGGCCACAAAGAAACATTTCCTAAGGAAACAAAGGAGGATGTCATTCTTGTCACTCTGGACAAGAAGTCGCTACATTCACCACAAGCTGCCAAAGTACTTGCATCTAGAGAAGAGGCACTTGCAACCTTGCAAGATAGTCTTGAGCTCTTGACACATAGATTCCCATGCATGGTTCAGGAGATGCATGAGGAAGAGGAGGAAGATTCCAGAACTGGTACGTTAGTAGAAGAGTAGCCATCTCTCTTACCAGCAGTTTGAGACACTATTTTCTCGGTTGGAGGAACTCTTGTGTTCTATCAAGAGGTTCCCACATATTAGTTGATCCAAGGTATGCAGACACATTCATCACCTATTGTTTCAATAGATCTTATTGAGACTTATGGGGAAATTCCATCAAGGCCAATGCATAACCAAGGGTTAGATCAAACTGCTGATTTGAATCAGCAAACTATCACAGTGCAGAGGACCCTTGATCTAATCAAGGAGGAGATGAAAAGCTATCCTATTTTTTCATGGATGGACTACATTCAACACTTTGAGTTGAAGTGTAAATTTTCAGAAAATGGGATGAGCATGATATTATGTATAACGACTGGTTATGAGATCAGTATTGTACCTTGTTTTGAGACAGCATATGTATTACCTTGTAGATCTACAATGCTGTCACTTAGTAGCAGTGATAATGAAGAGGCCCCATTATTCTTGGAGAATTCTAAAGGTAGCTTCACTCATGAAGCAATGGAGGATAAGATGATGAACGGTAGACATCTTGAGGTGAGAAATATTTTCTCCTTTCTTGATGAAACTTTCTCAATGAGCATATCACAACTCAAAAAGAGACTTCTACCTACATCAGATCCAGAACCTCATTGGTTTTGGAAGTCCATGGATGAGAAGATGGTCTCATTAAGAGATCTCATTGGAGGTGCATCTCAAAATTTCATGGAGTGCAAGGTTCTTCAACAGTTTGAGGAGGTTGGTGTCCTACAATGGGAGGATGCCAAGTATTTGTAGAATGAGATCCATCATCCACATTGGGTTGAATGGCTGATAGTATGGAGAAAGGGGTTGCAAAACCACTTGCAGATATATGACACAGGACAGCAAGAAACATGGTTGTGCTGGTTGCTCTTGGGTGAGTATGGCTACCACTCAATGAGTCATAATTTTATGATTCATGCCGTACACATCACTAGAAGAATGTAGAAGAAGAAGGCATGGCTACTTTGGTTGTTGAGAAGAGAGTTTGGAAAACACATGTTATATCTTATGTCCATGTATTTACTCTTGTTTGGGATATGTCTCATGTATTTACATGTATTTATGTTTGGGATATATTTCATGTTCATGAATGTAATTGGGTTTGGGAGAAAGTATAACTCTCACATGATGTGACACAAAGGAGCTTGTTTGTATTATATTGATGAGACATCTCACATGTCCATTACTTTATTGTTACTCCATGACTTGCATCATGATAATGCAAGGAGGCAGCAAGAATCCTTGTTGCTATGGTTACTATTGGGAGAGTTTAGGCTGAATTATTCCCATCCATTGCATGACACTATTGGAGGATGGCAACAGGAGGCCTTATTGCATTGGCTTCTGTTGGGTGATTATGGTCATTGTACATGGTATAATGATGATGTGATGGGGCAGTAATATGCCTTATTGAGGTGGCTTCTCTTGAGAAAATATGGCCACTACAGTTGGTATAATGATGATGTGGCATGGTAGCAAGAGGCATTGCTGTGTTGGCTTCTTTTGAGAGAGTATGGCTCTCATAGTCTCATTGATGATTTGGCATGGAAACAAGAAGCATTGTTGCGATGGCTTATTTTGAGAGATTATCACTCTCTTACTTGTTTTCATGATAATCTAGCATGGTAGCAGGAGGATTTTTTGCGTTGGTTGTTATTAGAAGAATATGGTTTGACATTTCTCATGTTTTCCCATATGTCTCTACTTCTTTTTTTTCAGTATGAAGATGTGATGTTTGATTCCTACATGGCCAACGTGGCTAATGATGAGGGCATTGATATGTGTAATCTACTCTATGTATCATGGGTTGGAGAGATATTTCATGAGATGGGACTTTCCACTTTGGGGATGAACCACTTTATCTTATGTATCTCATGTGTAGAGGAGAATTTTGGTCATCATATGGTTGCCACTTGGAGATTCATTGATGCGGATGGGTATCTAATTTTTTAGTTGGAAGCCATTCTAGACATTCTAGAGAGGCAGCTTTGGGGCTATACATGCATTACACATTGTGACAGATGGGAAGACCTTCCACATGAGGATGTAATTTGGAGGGAGGATGTTTGCTGCAGCATCCAATTTTGCAGTTGCTTAAGGACAAGAAACATTTTGCTGGGAAGGACTGTAATATTCCAAAATTTTCACCTGATATTTGGAATATTAGAGTTCTTAACTTTCTTAATGAATTAAGTAAATAAAGGGGTGGAGGGACCCATAATCCTCAATATGAATAAATATCCCCTTTTTGTGTGTGAATGTGGATTAATTAAGCCTAGATCTACATAATGAGGTACTTGAGCAACTACTAATGTGAATGGAATTGGAGATCACGTCTCATTAATGAAATAGATCATGGAGGTTGACACAGTCAACTAGGATCTTGGAAGAGATCAAACAGAAGATCATTGAGAATTCATGATGAGATGATGGAGGAAGTTGTGCAATTAATGCACACATGATGGAGAGGGTGTACATTTCACCTAGACATGATGGATGACTTGGAAAGACAGCATTGTCAATCATGGAGGATCTTGTCCACATGCACAACGCAGTTTAGATGAGGGCCAAGGCATGGGCAGGCTCAAACACTATATAATGAATATGAAAACAAGAATGAAGACATACTGGAGATTATTGATGTTGAGGATCTGTTTAGATCTGAAATTGTCATATGACATTCCATTTCTTTCTTAGGCTGTTTAGCAAATATTGCAAGTGTTGTTTAGCACAAGGTGTTCCTGGTCGGGAATCCCACCTCTTTCATTGAGCAGCTCTTAAAAGAGTATTTTAATTCATTCTACATTAGGCATTAGTGCCACTTATATTGTCCTAATTTCTGCAGAACATTCATATTTAGAAATTGCATATTTCTAAAGATCAGTTTGGAAGGTGGAGGTTGTCTTCAGTATTTCAGCTGGAGAACTGGTGAAGTTTTATTCCTATCACCTTGGGCTTAAAGATCAGCATTCCCAGAGCTTCATATCAGATCTGGCATCAGGCCAAAAGTTATTGACCTCCTAGCAGCAGTAGTTCCATCCAGAATTACGTTGTCCATATTGCAGATCCAAAGGAGGGAGGAAGTTGCTAGCATTTCAGCTAGTAATCCTATGAGGGATCATCCCCTCACCTTGCCATCAGTGTTTCCATCAGCCTAGAGTTTATTGTAGAATATTTCAGTAAGCATAAAGCCTCTCTTTCCCTTACAACGTAGTTTTTATGAGCACTTGTGTTGCAGCAGTTGTAATCATCATTGGAGGATTGAGAAGCTAGATCTAGAGATTCTAGCTAGATATGAAGGAGGGATCAACCCTTCAAGCTTAGATCTGATCTTGTGACATTTTTGAGCCATATATTTGTCATATCTAGCTGCAGATCTGTAATCCTAGCAGATTAAGGATCAAACCCTAGGAGGGTGATTTTCCAAAGTTGTAGATCTGGAAAATCCTTTCTGGTTTATCTTGTGAACCCATCACATTGGCCAGATCTTGAATCTTGGCATCATCAAAGCTCTTGAGCTCCCTAGATCTGCATTTTCCCTTACAACATTTATATCAGCAGCAGTAGGGACAGCGCAGTATTGCTTCTGAAAGCTCAGTAGTTACATAGTGCAAGTTGCAGCACCATTGTAGGGTGATTCTAGGCCTTCTCTTGGGCTAGATCTACTCATTTTCTGAACATTGTGTAACTTGTTGGGGTTCCCATGTTTTGGCCAGGTTGATAATACCAAAATATGAGACAACATCAAACCACTTTGGGATCCTAGGATCTAGCCCTCTTAGATCTAGAGAGGGATTTCTCCATAAAATGCAAAGACATGATATATATTTGAAGCTCAGGATGAGGTATTAGGCTAGTTATGAAGCACAAGGGTTTTGATTTAAATGGTTGGATTGATTGGTTGGAGATCATTAACTGAGAAGGTCATGGAAGTAAAGAAGGGGCTAAATAGAAGGATGTTTCAGCATGGGAAAATTGGTCAAAAAGCAGCAATCCATTGGGCTGTGGAGTCATGAAAGGAGATTACTTGCAAAGCAACTATCCAAGGTTTTTCATAGGGAAAGTCATCTATACCAAAGGATATTTTTAGATAGATGGTGAGATGGATCATTAAGAATGGGTGAAAGAATGAAAGGAACCAATGGGAAATCTAGGATCAAGTCAGAGGTCATTTAATTCCAGGCCTGCCTTTGACACACTTCAGCGGATACTCTCATAAAATATACGAAGGGTAGCTTAAGATCAGATCAGAGATCATTTAACTCCAAACCTACTTTCAGCATACTTGAAAGAAAGACAGTCCAACAGTCCTCATAACCACCTTCAGAGTAGTAGAAAACATATAAGATGAGACAGAGAGTAAGGCCTGAAGATCAGGGAAGGAATTTTAACCTTCAATGCTTTAGCACTAACTCAAAGGAGATCATCATAAGAAACTAACTCCAAATCCAGACATCAGTAAGCATGGTCCAGTCCATTACTATACTGGTTAAACTATGACGAATTAGCTCTTAGATATGCAACTTAGCAGAAAACATCAAAGATAAAGATTACAGTGAGATTTAGGGTACTTTAAACATTATATCCTAACCTATGCTTGTTGTTCTTCATCAGAGAATTATGGACAGTATGTAAAAACATGGAGGGAAATAATTACAGTAAGGTAAACATCACCAGTAATATAGACCAGGATCCTATGAATCTGCTTGATTAATTGATGTGAAAAACCAGTCACATACCTTGAGCTCAATGGCCTTTTACACTTAGACTTCTCTTCCCAGCCTACTATATTACAGACTACCTAAATACTTCCCCTCAATAACAGTTCTAACAACTAATAGAATCCCTATTCAACCAACCAACAACAACAATGAATCTTCGATGAATACTTATAGGTGAATGAGGAAGAGAAGTAGTAGAAGAGATAGTAGACCCAATTTAATGAAGAACTTAATGTTTCTTGGCCTCTGGGAGGCTTGAAGGGTAAGAAATGACAATGCTCCATGCTTCATTAATGGGATTTAACTTGTAATGGTACTCTGGTTGTCTGTTTTTTACCTTTGGAACAAGTAAAGGGGTAGAAAGTTTGCAAGCTCCCATACTTTTATAACTGTTTCTTCTGCTCCTTTGAGTTTTCATGTACGAGAAAACTGACTTCGGGGCTGTTCCTTATCTTTAAAATAACTCTGCTAACAGTTAGAAATAACTATTCAGCTGTCTTTAGGAAAATGTCCTCTGTTCAGGCAGTGACTAAGCCTTCTTTGGTTTCTGTGAGGCTGCAGGTGTCCTTGGTAGCTGAAGAGGGGTCAATTTTCCTCTGGTGTGGCGGTGGAGGCATTCTTGGACTGATAGATGTCTTGTCTTTACCTCAAAACATCATTAATTTATTTTAGCTCTGTGTTTTAGGCTTAATAAGGCCTTTGATATCGTTTTAAGGTCTTCATGATGTCGTTATCCTTTCAAAGCATCGGGTTATGTTTATTAATCTTCAATAAGGGATCTTTAATCCTTTAATTCGTCTCTGATACTCTTTTCCACTGTTGCGATGGCCTTTCTGCACTTTGAATCACAATGACTGTGATTATAGTGACAGAGTGAATTTCTCACTCCGTAAACCTTGCACAATACAATAAACCTGTTATAAAAATCCAGGGGGGTGAGAAGGGGGAATGCTCTGGAGGTCTGTGGAATGGTGGAAGAAATGGTGAATGCAGGTGAAAATGGATGAAAAACCATGCGAAATGGTGAAAATGGAGCTGATGAAGGTTTGGGGGCAAAAAAGCTTCTAAGCCGTCCGATTAGATAAGGTAATGGTGATCAACGGCCAAGATTTTTCGACGGCGGTGTTTATAAAAAGTTGGGCGGAATAAATAGGATTTAGTGTAAAAACCCAAAGTTTAACATTTGGGTGAATTAAAAAGGAAATGGAGCAAATTTCTTGAAAGCGGGGGCCATTTAATGGTGGGACCCGGAGGGCAGAGGGTGATCGATTGTGGGTCATTGGATCGCAGGAGGTGATCAACGGTGAGGATCTTCTGGTGAAACTCTCTGGAAGCTCCGATGAAAGAGATGTGGATGAGAGTGCGATGCAATGTGAGCCATCAGATTGAGACAATCAATGGCTAAGATTAAAAGGAAAACATGCCGTGGAAGGCGGTAGGCGGAAAACTGACAGCAGTTTTCACGCGGGGTCGGAGGCAGTATGTGGTATTGGAAAAAATAACATGATATGCTTCACTGGGTGACGCGTGGAAAAACAAAACCACCCATTTTGCATTTTTTCTAAGCACTAAACCTAGGGCACTAAAATTTTGCGAAACGAGTTTTCAATCGTCGGATGAAGGAGCGTCAATCGGACGGTGTGGAATGAGATCGCGATGCGGAAAGATGCACGGTTGGTAAGGTGGGGAATGGTCAAAGGCAGTTTAGATCCCAACCGTTGGATCTTTAAAATGGACGGCGGAGATCTAATCGGGGTTGGGCAGAACAGTGGGACAGAGGAAGGGGAAAATGATCGGGACATTGGATTCACAGAGTGCGAATAAGCGATAGCCGTTCGATCAATTGGAAGGAACGGTGAAGATCTAATCGCATCGGAGCAAGGCAGGGGGCCGAGACTCCGAGATCTTAATGTTGCGATTACATCAAGGTCGTCGGATATGGAGCGAAGAGATCGATGATTCATATGTAATCGAAGGGGAAAATGGAGAGAAGCGATGGGCGGAAATGATATGATTAGCGCTAACCGTTGGATCTTGTAAAGATCGACGGCTCAGATCAAATCCGCAGCCGATAGGACAAATGTTCATCGCATCGGGAATTTTTAGTTAACAAAGGGAAAAGGGTTAAACAGAAGGCTCCGATTGTGATTAGCGCCCGGGGCTTTAGCGCTTGGTCTAGGGCACGGGGCATATGCGGGGAAGTGGTTAGAGGCTTAGCTGAAAGGGGCTTAGGCCTGTAATGAAAATAAGTGTTTTTAAGCCAAAATGAGTGATTTTCAAGGAATTTTTTGGCTTTCAGTAAAGGGGAAAAAGGGGTTTTAAGTCTGTAAAAGGGATTTTTAGGGGCTTAAAAGGATTTTGGAGGCTCTGAAGGTTATAAAAGGGGGAAAGAGGCTTAATGGAAATGAAGGGAAATTAGTGAAAATGGGAAATTGCAGAGGCCTTTTGAAGCATTCTTTCTCATAAAACAGCAGGGTTTTTTCAAATGGAAACAACAGTGAGGATTGTTCAAAGGGAAAAAGACACATGGAGGCTTCAACAATGATATGTTTTCAAAGGAAATGTATATCTTGAAGGCTCACGAACATATTTAGCCACATGTTTGCTATGTCAAAAATTTATAGGTGGCTAACAGTGGCTCCACATGGGAATGGCATCTTCTTGAAGGTGTCAAGAATCTTAGAAAATTATTATTGGAAGTAGGCTAGATGCCTGGTTCTTGACACATCTTTTCTTTCTTTATCATCTGCCACAACTCATGAAGACATCATATCAGTAGTAGTATTCTCCCAAACAACTACCTACCCATACTATTGTCCTAACATTTTTTCTTCTGGGTGCATTTGGACTTGCAGACCCTTTACATCATCAATTATTTTACAGACAGGAAAATAAACCTATTCTACTGCTACCCTTATTTCTCCATGAGACTAGATTAAGCGGTTGGCCTCATAACTTCTCTACCTAAACTAATATCTGCCAGGATTAAACTGTCTGGCAGATTTCTTCTCTACATTCTAAAACAGAAATTGAAACACAAACAAACCAGGATTAGACTATCTGGTCTGTTGTGGGTCCATAGCATAAAGACAAGCTACATATGAACTAAAATTTGCAGAAATCAAAAACAAAATTGGAGGGTTTCAAATTTGGAAAAAATCACCAGCATCCTTCATTATTTTTGTGATTTGGATTTTGAGCTTGTTAGAGTCACTTTTTATTCTTCATTTTCGGCTCTAGTTTTGAGTTTGTTAGAGCTGATTCTTCTTCTTTCTTTGCTGGTCCAAGTTTTGAGCATGTCTGAACCTTTCCTTTCAAGGCAAAACTCAACAACTAACTAGATGCTCATATATTGAGCTTATTGATTTTTCCTACCTACCCTACTCTAACTTGAAATATTTACATTTCTAACTTACAAATCTTCTTTTCCAATACATCCAGTCAATCAGATGATCCCATGACTGGTCCTTTCTGCTCAACACTTTGAGCATGCTGGATAGGCAGGGCCACTCCCATTCTCTTTGTTTATTAACAGCAGCTTTTAAAGTATTTCTTGTTGTCTGCAACAAGCTGCTCATGATGACCTTTGATCCTTCTTCAAATTTTTGCAGGAAATGAGCATAGGGATCATGAAATGATACCTGGTTGTGAATATTTGGCAAGTGGTTTTCCACCAGGATTGTTTCCTCTTCCACTAGATCAAGCAAAAGACTCTTTTTAGAAAGAATATCTTCCTCATCTTCATCATCTGAACTGGAGGACTCATCATATACTGCAGCTTTGTCCTCTTGTAGCTCTGAGACATTCTGATCTGGTGAGCTGAACTCTGTGAATAGATGATTGTATTCTTGAGCAGGGATTTTCTCCATTGCTTCCTCTTTTTCAAGAGAAGGCTCCTTGTTTTCAATCTGCTAAAAAATTTCTTCCTTGTTTTCTTCTTCACCCTGTGAGATGAAAGGCTGTTGATATTCAATCATATGGAAACTATCACTGATGATTAGAGGTGTAACAGAGTGAACATCGAATGAATCTTCATCTATTACAAGACTTTCATAACTTTCTCCATCAATATCATAGATAGCCTGACTTGGCTCACTACTTCCTTGGAGTTGAGGGAACTGATCTTCCTCCCACAAATCTACTAATGATGGCTTTGCAAGGTCCTTTTCTGTTTGGAGAACATAATCATCAGATAGATCAAAAATAAGAAGATCATGAATGTAAGTAGTGTTACCAATCAGACACATTGGATTATCAGCAAGTCTCTCTTCATTCTGATGTACAGGGGAGCTTTCAAGCTCAATGGATGAATGGGCAAGAGTATGTGTTCTATAAAAGAATTCAGAGGCAGGTTGTCTATTGATGATCTAATCTATCTCTTCTTCTGTCAGAGGGAAAGATTTTCTTGTGTTTCTTTGACCAAAAGTGCAGCAGCTCCCTGTTTCTTGTATTGACTGATTTGGAGGCTGGGTGTCTTCTTGAGCCTCTTCTTGGATATCTTCGTTTGTGCTAGCAGGGGAACCTTGAGGATCTGAGGATGTTTCCTGATCTCTTTCTACTTCAAACAACTCCTCATGATCATGATGATGTTCAGTTAGGATACAAGACTCATGAGTTATTTCTTCTATATGATCAGGATGCCACTCTTCTAGTGGAATCTAAGATGAGTTATCATCTAGAGGAGGAGCCTCTATATGTGTTGGTTCTCCTTCCACCTCAGATTCTACACCTTCTAAATAGTTTCTTGTTTCTTCAATGCAGCATCCCCCATTAGCCTTTGCCATTAGGTCATGATATTCTCTTATCATCATAGTGCAAGACATAGGTAGACAATCAGGAATTTCTTGATCACTTTCCTCTTCATCTTCTATAGATTCTTGAGCATCATACATATATTTTTCATTATCTAGGTCTTGAGCTTGTTCTTGCTCTGGAAGAAGCATGGGCTGCTCTAGATAATCAACATTTGTATTTAAATTAGCCTCATATATCTTCACTACTACTTCACCAAATCTATTCACCAACCTTATAAGTTTATCTTCTAAAGCATTTATCTTTGCTTCTTGATCCATACTTGGATCCATGTTTGTACAAAGAGGTCACTGTATCTTCTCAACCAGTTCAGGGTCTACTACTAGTGGAGTCATTTGGTCTTTTGAGAGTTATAGATTGTGGAGTCGCCAGGTGGATGAATTGTAATGTTTGAAGCTGGATTTTGTCCACCATTAGCAGTATAATATCAACCTAACCAAAGATTTTGGGTCTTCTGAGGTCTTAAGGGTATCTAGGATGAAATTTACTCAGTTCCCCAGCGGAGTCGCCATTATGTTGGGGTTCCCATGTTTTGGCCAGGTTGATAAGACCAAAATATGAGACAACATCAAACCACTTTGGGATCCTAGGATCTAGCCCTCTTGGATCCAGAGAGGGATCTCTCCATAAAATGCAAAGACATGATATATCTTTGAAGCTCAGGATGAGGTATTAGGCTAGTTATGAAGCACAAGGATTTTGATTTAAATGGTTGGATTGATTGGTTGGAGATCATTAACTGAGAAGGTCATGGAAGTAAAGAAGGGGCTAAATAGAAGGATGTTTCGGCATGGGAAAATTGGTCAAAAAGCAACAATCCATTGGCCTATGGAGTCATGAAAGGAGATTACTTGCAAAGCAACTATCCAAGGTTTTTCATAGGGCAAGTCATCTATACCAAAGGATCTTTTTAGATAGATGGTGAGATGGAACATTAAGAATGGGTGAAATAATGAAAGGAACCAATGGGCAATCTAGGATCAGGTCAGAGGTCATTTAACTCCAGGCCTGCCTTTGACACACTTCAACGGATACTCTCATAAAAGATACGAAGGGTAGCTTAAGATCATATCAGAGATCATTTAACTCCAGACCTTCTTTCAGCATACTTGAAAGAAAGACAGTCCAAAAGTCCTCATAACCACCTTTAGAGTAGTAGAAAACATATAAGATGAGATAGATAGTAAGGCCTGAAGATCAGGGAAGGACTTTTAACCTTCAATTCTTTAGCACTAACTCAAAGGAGATCATCATAAGAAACTAACTCCAAATTCAGACATCAGTAAGCATGGTCCAGTCCATTACTATACTGGTTAAACTATGACGAATTAGCTCTTAGATATGCAACTTAGCAGAAAACATCAAAGATAAAGATTACAGTGAGATTTAGGGTACTTTAAACAGTATATCCTAAGCTATGCTTATTGTTCTTCATCAGAGAAATATGGACAGTATGTAAAAACATGGAAGGAAACAATTACAGTAAGGTAAACATCACCAGTAATATAGACCAGGATCCTGTGAATCTGCTTGATTAATTGATGCGCAAAACCAGTCACATACCTTGAGCTCAATGGCATTTTACAATCAGACTTCTCTTCCCAGCCTACTATATTACAGACTACCTAACTACTTCCCCTCAATAACAGTTCTAACAACTAATAGAATCCCTATTCAACCAACCAACAACAACAATGAATCTTCGATGAATACTTATAGGTGAATGAGGAAGAGAAGTAGTAGAAGAGATAGTAGGCCCAATTTAATGAAGAACTTAATGTTTCTTGGCCTCTAGGAGGCTTGAAGGGTAAGAAATTACAGTGCTCCATGCTTCATTAATGGGCTTTCGCTTGTAATGGTACTCTGGCTGTCTGTTTTTGACCTTTGGAACAAGTAAAGGGGTAGAAAGTTTGCAGGCTCCCATACTTTTATAACTGTTTCTTCTGCTCCTTTGAGTTTTCATGTACGAGAAAACAGACTTCGGGACTATTCCTTATCTTTAAAATAACTCTGCTAACAGTTAGAAATAACTATTCAGCTGTCTTTAGGCAAATGTCCTCTGTTCAGGCAGTGACTAAGCCTTCTTTGGTTTCTGTGAGGCTGCAGGTGTCCTTGGTAGCTGAAGAGGGGTCAATTTGCCTCTGGTGTGGTGGTGGAGGCATTCTTGGACTGATAGATGTCTTGTCTTTACCTCAAAACATCATTAATTTGTTTTAGATTTGTGTTTTAGGCTTAATAAGGCCTCTGATATCGTTTTAAGGTCTTCATGATGTATTTATCCTTTCAAAGCATCAGGTTATGTTTATTAATCTTCAATCAACGGCTAGGATTAAAAGGAAAACGTGTCGTGGAAGACGGTAGGCGGAAAACCGACAACATTTTTTGCGCAGGGTCGGAGGCAGTACGTGGTATTGGAAAAAATAACATGATATGCTTCGCTGCGTGACGCGTGGCAAAAAAAAACCACCCATTTCGCATTTTTTCTGAGCGCTAAACCTAGGGCGCTAAAATTTTGCGAAACGAGTTTTCAATTGTCGGATGAAGGAGCGTCAATTGGACGGTGTGGAATGAGATCGCGATGCAGAAAGATGCACGGTTGGTAAGGTGGGGAACGTTCAAAGGCAGTTTAGATCCCGACCATTGGATCTTTGAAATGGACAGCGAAGATCTAATCAGGGCTGGGCAGAATAGTGGGATGGAGGAAGGGGAAAACGATCGGGACATTGGATTCGCAGAGTGTGATTAAGCGATAGTCGTTTGATCAATTGGAAGGAACGGTGGAGATCTAATCGCATCGGAGCAAGGGAGGGGGCCGAGACTCCGAGATCTTGATGTTGCGATTACATCTAGGACGTCGGATATGGAGTGAAGAGATCGACGGTTCATATGTAATTGGAGGGGAAAACGGAGAGAAGCGATGAGCAGAAATGATACGATTAGTGCTGATCGTCGGATCTTGTAAAGATCGATGGCTCAGATCAAATCCGCAACCGATAGGACAAATGTTCATCGCATCAGGAAATTTCAATTAACAAAGGGAAAAGGGTTAAACAGAAGGCTCCGGTTGCAATTAGCACCCGGGGCTTTAGCGCTTGGTCTCGGGCGCGGGTCATATGCGGGGAAGTGGTTAGTGGCTTAGGCCTGTAATGAAAATAAGTGTTTTTAAGCCAAAATGAGTGATTTTCAAGGAATGTTTTGGCTTTCGGTAAAGGGGGAAAAGGGGTTTTAAGCCTGTAAAATGGATTTTTAGGGGCTTAAAATGATTTTGGAGGCTCTAAAGGTTCTAAAAGGGGGGAAAGAGGCTTAATGGAAATGAAGGGAAATTAGTGAAAATGGGAAATTGCAGAGGCCTTTTGAAGCATTCTTTCTCATAAAACAGCAGGGTTTTTTCAAATGGAAACAGCAGTGAGGATCGTTCAAAGGGAAAAAGACACATGGAGGCTTAAAGAATGATATGTTTTCAGAGGAAATGTATTTCTCGAAGGCTTAGGAACATATTTGGCCACCTGTTTTCTATGTCAAAAATTTATAGGTGGCTAACATAACTGATTGATCTCCATATAATAAAATGGCTCAGCTTCTCTGTAAATTTTGATGTTGTCTTGAGATTTATTGTTTACTTAGTTGCAGTTCTTATATTGTGTTTAAGTATTACTGCATCCTCCCTATTGGGATGTTACAGTGGTATTAGAGCATGATCTTTGGCTCAGCTTGTGGACACTTCATCTTTTGAATCAAAAGAAGAAGTAGATAGATGAGATCTATCATGAAGGAGGATAATTTTTCCACTCCTTTCTTTAGATCCATGCAAGATCTCTCCAAGGAGGTATATCAAATGATGAAGGAAAGGCAAAGGAAGGATCCAAGAAGAAGATTTGAAGAGGAAGGTCCAAGCACTTCCTATAAGAAGAAAAGAAAACCAGAGAATCATATATCTATTATGCCCGCTTTCTTTGAAGGAGGGAGGTATATAAATGAAGAAAAAAGAGAACCAGAGACTCATGAGACTCTCAGCTTGTATCTTGAAGAGTACAAGGAACAGTCTAAAGCTTTCAAAGAAATTATAACTCTCCAATAATTCTTTGAACTCAAGGAAGAAAGAAGGTCATATAGCAGCAATAGAAGGAAGAGGCACAATAGACTCTATTTGCCTACATTTGATGGATCTTCCTCAAGCAATGTTAAGGCTTGGAGGAAAGAGTTAGATTCATTTTTCATGCTACATCATGTGGCTGAAAAAGAGGTTTTCTAGATTGTAGCACTTCATCTCTTAGGTGAAGCCAAGGATTTGTGGTTTAGTCACATGGAGCATGCAAAGGTGACTAAATATTCAGATTTCTTTGACAAGTTGAGAAAGAATTTTGCTATGAAGAAGACATAGATGGGCCACAAAGAGACATTTCCTAAGGAAACAAAGGAGGATGTCATTATTGTCACTCTAGACAAGAAGTCACTACATTCACCACCAGCTGCAGAAGTACTTGCATCTAGAGAAGAGGCACTTGAAACCTTGCAAGATAGTCTTGAGCTCTTGACACATAGAGTCCCATGCATGGTTTAGGAGATGCATGAGGAAGAGGAGGAAGATTCCAGCATTGGTACATTAGTAGAAGAGTAGCCATCTCTCTTACCAGCAGTTGGAGACACTATTGTCCCAGTTGGAGGAACTCTTGTGTTCTGTCCAGAGGTTCCCACATATCAATTGATCCAAGGTATGCATACACATCCATCACCTATTGTTTCAATAGATCTTATTGAGACTTATGGGAACATGCCATCAGGGCCAATGCATAACCAAGGGTTAGATCAAAATGTTGATTTGAAGCAGAAAACTATCACAGCGCAGAGGACCCTTGATCTAATCAAGGAGGAGATGAAAAGCTATCCCAGTTTTTCATGGATGGACTAATTCAACCCTTTGAGTTGAAGTGTGGATTTTAAAAAAACGAGATGAGCATGATCCTATGTATAATGATTGGTTATGAGATCAGTATTGTACCTTGCTTTGAGACAGCAGATGTATTACCTTGCATATCTACAGCGCTGTCACTTAGTAGTAGTGATAGTGAAGAGGCCCCATTATTCTTGGAGCATTCTGAAGATAGCTTCACTCATGAAGCAATGGAGGATAAGATGATGAACGGTAGGCATCTTGAGGTGAGAAATATTTTCTCCTTTCTTTATGACACTTTCTCAATGAGAATCTCACGGCTCAAAGAGAGACATATACCTGCAGCAGATCCATAACCTCATTGGTTTTAGAAGTCCATGGATGAGAAGAAGGTCTCATTAAGAGATCTCATTGGAGGTGCACCTCAAAATTGCATGGAGTGCAAGGTTCTTCAACAGTTTGAGTAGGTTGGTGTCTTACAATGGGAGGATGCCAAGTATTTTCAGAATGAGATCCATCATCAACATTGGGACAAATGGCTGATAGTATGGAGCAAGTGGTTTCCAAACCACTTGTAGATCTATGACACAGGCCAGCAAGAAGCATGGTTGCTCTTGGGTGAGTATGGCTACCACTCAATGAGTCATAATTTTCTGATTCATGTCGTACACATCACTGGAAGAATATAGAAGAAGAAGGCATGGCTACTTTTGTTGTTGAGAAGAGAGTTTGGACAACACATGTTATATCTTATGTCCATGTATTTACTCTTGTTTTGGATATGTCTCATGTATTTACATGTATTTCTATTTGGGATATATTTCATGTTCATGTATGTAATTGGGTTTGGGAGAAAGTATAACTCTCACATGATGTGGCACAAAGGAGCTTGTTTGTATTATATTGATGAGACATCTCACATGTCCATTACTTTATTGTTGCTCCATGACTTGCATCATGATAATGCAAGGAGGTAGCAACAATCCTTGTTGCTATGGTTACTATTGGGAGAGTTTGGGTTGAATTCTTCCCATACATTGCATGACACTATTGGAGGATGGCAACAGGAGGCCTTACAACGTTGGCTTATGTTGGGTTATTATGGTCATTGTACATGGTATAATGATGATGTGATGGGGCAGCAAGATTCCTTATTGAGGTGGCTTCTCTTGAGAGAATATGGCTACTACACTTGGTACAATGATGATGTTGTATGGCAGCAAGAGGCATTGCTGCGTTGGCTTCTTTTGAGAGAGTATGGCTCTCATATTCTCATTGATGATTTGGCATGGAAACAAGAAGCATTACTACAGTGGCTTCTTTTGAGAGAGTATGGCTCTCGTACTTGTTTTCATGATGATCTAGCATGGCAGCAGGAGGCTTTGCTGCGTCAGTTGTTATTAGGAGAATATGGTTTGACATTGTTTATGTTTTCCCATATGTCTCTACTTCTTGTTTTTCACTATGAAGATGTGATGTTTGATTCCTACATGGCCAACATGGGTAATGATGAGGACATTGATGTGTAATCTACTCTATGTATCATGGGTTGGAGACATAGTTCGTGAGTTGGGACTTTCCACTTTGGGGATGAACCACTTTATCTTATGTATACCATGTGTAGAGGAGAATTTTGGTCATCATATGGTTGCCACTTGGAGATTCATTGATGAGGATGGGTATCTAAATTTTCAGTTGGAAGCGATTCTAGACATTCTAGAGAGGCAGCTTTGGGGTTGGACATGCATGACACATTGTGACATATGGGAAGACCTTCCACATGAGGATGCCATTTGGAGGGAGAATGTTTGTTGCAACATCCACTTTTGCAGTTGCTTAAGTATAAGCAACATTTTGCCGGGGAGGACTGTAATATTCCCAAATTTTCACCTGATATTTGGAATATTAGAGTTCTTAACTTTCTTAATTAATTAATTAAATAAAAGGGTGGAGGGACCCATAATCCTCAATATGAATAAATATCCACTTTTTGTGTGTGAATGTGGATTAATTAATTCCAGCTCTACATAATGAGGTACTTGAGCAACTACTAATGTGAATGGAATTGGAGACCATGTCTCATTAATGAGATAGATCATGTAGGTTGACACAGTCAACTAAGATCTTAGAAGAGATCAAACAGAAGATCATGGAGCATTCATGATGAGATGATGGAGGAAGTTGTGCAATTAATGCACACATGATGGAGAGGGTGTACATTGCACCTAGACATGATGGATGACTTGGATATACAACGCAGTCAAACATGGAGGATCTTCTCCACTTGCACTGCGCAGTTTAGATGAGGGCCAAGGCATGGGAAGGCTCAAACACTATATAATGAAGATGAAGAAAATAATGAAGACATTTTGGAGATTTTTGATGTTGAGGATCTATTTAGATCTGGAATTATCATGTGACATTCCATTGCTTTCTTGGGTTGTTTAGAAAATATTGCAAGTGCAGTTTAGCACAGGGTGTTCCTGGTCGGGAATCCCACCTCTTTCATTAAGTATCTCTTGAAAGAGTATTATACTTCATTCTACATTAGGCATTAGTTCCACTTCTATTGTACTACTTTCTGCAAAACATTCATATTCAGAAATTGCAAATTTCTGAAGATCAGTTTGAAAGGTGGAGGTTGTCTTCAGTATTTCAGCTGGAGAACAGGTGAAGGTGTATTCCTATCACCTTGGGCTTAAATATCAGCACTCCCAGAGCTTCATATCAGATTTTGCATCAAGCCAAAATTTATTGACATCCTAGTAGCAGTGGTTCCATCCAAAATTACACTGTCCATATTGCAGATCCAAAGGAGGGAGGAAGTTGCTAGCATTTTAGCTAGTAGTCTTGTGAGGTATCATCCCCTCACCTTACCATAAATGTTTCCATTAGCCTGGAGTTTATTGCAGCATATTTCAGTAGGAATAAATCCTCTCTTTCCCTTACAGAAGAGTTTTTATGAGCAGTTGTGTTGCAACAGTTGTAATCATGATTGGAGGATTGAGAAGCTAGATCAAGGGCTTCTAGCCTTTAGATATGAAGGGAGGATCAACCCTTCAAGATTAGGTCTGATCTTGTGACATTTTTCAACCATCTATTTATCATATCTAGTTTCAGATCTATAATCCTAGCAGATTAAGGATCAAACCCTAGGAGGGTGATTTTCCAAAGTTGTAGATCTGGAAAATTCTTTCTGGGTTACTTTGGGAACCCATCACATTGGCTAGATCTTGAATCTTAGCATCATCAGAGCTGTTTAGCTCCCTAGATCTACATTTTCCTTTGTAGCATTTATATCAGTAGCAACAGGGACAGTGCAGTATTTCTTCTGAAAGCTCAGTAGTTATGCATTGCAAGTTGCATCACCATTGTAGGGTGATTCTATGCCTTCTCTTGGGCTAGATCTACTCATTTTCTGAACATTGTGTAACTGGTTCATCTCCATATAATAAAATGGCTCAGCTTCTCTGTAAATTTTGATGTTCTCTTGAGATTTATTGTTTACTTAGTTGCAGTTCTTATATTGTGTTTAAGTATTACTGCATTCTCCCTATTGGGATATTACATGGGAGTACCACAAGTCATATGCTTGGAGATCAAGGGGTTACCCCTTTTATCACTATATTTGGAGACCTTCTACTCATTTTGGCACATATTAGACTCCACTTGGCTTTTCAATGGCCCTCCTAGCTACTTATCTATCATTTTGGCCCTCTTTATAGGCTTGTTTTTCATATTATAAAGCTATATTGGTGGGCTTGTCACCGAGTAATGTTATTTTTCACATTATTTTTTTATTAGGGGCATTATTAAGCCTAATTATGCAAATCGAACCATTTTTTTCAGAAGAAAAAAATAGAACTTTCATTCATTAAATGAGAATTTTTACATTTACAAGATTCTCAATGACTGTAACCTGATACTTAGAATACAAAAACATGTATTCTATGACAAATACCAGCAAGGTAGGCCTATTAAGAATCAATAGGCTAAACAATGTACCTCTACCACATATAAACACTCACAGAAAAGACATTTTCTTATGTAGTTAGCAAAAATGCCCCGCTGAAAAATAGTTATATGGTCCAAATATAACAAAGGGAAATACAAAAAGTGTAATCCCAGCATAGGGAACAATCCACAAAATACATAGTGCCACCGATAAGGGAAAAAAAAAACAGGAAGTAAGCATCCATAATTAGAAAATCATCAATATTAGATCACAAAATTACCATGTGTACGCCCCCTGCCATCAAAAAATTGTTCAAAGACTGTGAATCTAGGAAGGAGAGCTAGGCCACGCTTAGAATGCATCGGCCACAAAGTTTTTCTCCCTGTAAACATGTTGAAATGTGACTTCTAAAAAATATTCCTTAAGGTCTCCAATTTGTTGCAGCCAATTGTAAAGGGAGGGAACCTCCAAAGAATTTCTCCCCTAAATCCAATGGATCAAAGTCATAGAGGCACCAACAATCATAATGTTGTCAATTCCCATCCAGGATGTACATTACATAGTTCCCCATAATTCAATCAATTCTTCTCTGCAGTTATCCCCATCGCCACCATGTCAATGAAAAATATATTGAGGTGTAGATTCAACAAAGAGGGAAACACCACAACAGTATTTGTCACCTGAGGCAGCCCCATCGAAATAGCATATGGGAAAGATGTCATCCAACTCGACCAAGGAGATATATTAAGAATAACACTTGTGAATAAAAGAACCGCTTTCCTAAAAGTATGCCATGATTACTAGGGTTGTTGTAGTGTATTTGACGCATGGGTGGATGAAATACATTGTGCTTAATAGGGAGGTTTCTTTCCTACAAGCAAGTCCTAGGTCAATTTTTTTGTTAGATTGTTACTGTAACAAAATAACATGTAGTAACCTAAGTAAGAAACATAGCATGCTACATCAATGAAGAAATAAAAACAAAATAATCATGTACAATAACAATCTCAATCGAGTCAAACACACTAATAATTCAAATGGAGAACTCTGTCCCTTTATTAGGTGTTGGTGGTATAAGAGATAGGATGCTAAATCACTTGCAATGGATCCTTAGAGCTATGGAGCTCTAATATCCAAGACAAGGGGGTCTCTTCCCTTCAAACTTTCTACAAGCCTCTCTCTCCCCTCGACGGATGGTAGAATGACGAACATTTGGTGAACTTCTTCTCTTGGATTGAGGTGTTGGGTGGCCTTTAGTTGAATCCTTCCAATCCTCTTGCTTCTTGGACAACACAAGCTGGTTTTCTCTCAAGCAATTTGGCCAACATAACAATGTTTTCTCATGTTTCTCTTCCCATGGCAGTCTTTTATAGACAAATTTCAAATTTTCCCTTTCTCTCTTGGTACAAGAGGGATGTTGACACAAGGGTGGGAGGATGATTCATTTGTATGATGCACTAAAACCTCAAGGTGGCTCCAAGGTGGTTGTACTTGGCTGGCTTGAGTAGTAATCTTCTTCTTCAAGTATGCCAAGTGGTCCCTGATGGCGACTTTCCACATACTCAGGACCGCGCAGCTCTTTAACGGACAGCCACAGTGATATTCATGGCTATCGAAGAAAAATCCGCAACGATCACCTAGGGTTAGTTATTTATGTGCGCAATTTAATAAATTTTCCTACTTGACCTTAGGAAAAATTAAAATTTTCAGCTCCTGTAATTCATTCCTTCCCTGTAAATCCTTATTTGTACCTTCTGCTTGACATTTCCTAATGTCTTTTACTTGTACTATTTTCGAGTGTTAACAGTTTCCCCCTAATGTATGAGGTCTAGGAAGGACTGTATAGATGAAATAAATTGTAGTTTCCTTTTCTATGTAAATCGTTTAAGAGAGAGAGAGAGAGAGAGACTAACTTGCGTGAAAATTGAGGTTGGAGACCCCTTGCCATGAGTAAAAGAGGTATCGTGCTCTGTTAGAAACCTGCAAGAGATAACATAAATACAATATTTCTACGAAGCAGGCATGTACCATGCTTGTGATTTTTTGACTAGTTAAGCTTATCTGATAGATAGAGGTTTTGTCTGTGTCACTTGTGTGGTAGTGACCTGCTATTGGTTGATGACAATGGTTAATGACGCCCTCAAGGGCGTTTTTCTTTGATAGTAGGTTGAATGTGGTGCTCATATGCATAATCTTGGTATGGCATGTTTATAAAATTCTCATTTTATGCATGGTTCTCTGACTGGGGACCTTCCCGTGTAAGCATTATTGAAAGAGATGCTTATGATGGCACGGGTCTTCGACGAATTCTGGAAAAGTGCAACGGTTAGAAGTATGATACCATATTGACATGAAATCTTATGTTGAATTCAAATGTCAAAAGGATAGATGACATCAATGGGCAATGATGACTCCCATATTTCCATCTAAGGATGCCCCTATTGAGGTGAGGAGCCATCCAAGGTACTGCCTCCTTCTTGGAAGATGGTTGTTGAAGTCGACACGAAGGAAGCCTCAACCGACCAAGAGGATTACTTATGCAAGGGACTGGGATCTCTGATGTAATAGGGTAGGGTGTGATGGGTTAACTTAGGCATGATGATGAGAAATGGTTGTAATTAATGATGGAATTTTAGTGGCCCAAGGTTAGAGCTTGTAAATGCAAGCAACGACAGTCATAATAATTTCTGATGAGGAAATCCCTGGAGTAGGTAGGACGTCCAAGGTGGGTATGTGGTCGTTATGAGTGTCATGGTGGGGTTGGGTAAAGAATACGAAGCTCCAACCAAGGGTGATTAGAGACTGCTACTAGGTGAGAAAGGTGGATGGATGGGTGGGAGCGATCTCCTAAAAAAAATCTATATACACTTGCCAAAATAATATAATATATTTGGATGTACAAGCATGGAGACGGGTGCCCCAATAAACATGAAAATAATACGTCGTTGTGGTGTGAGGAGGGTGTTTTCCTGAGGGTGTGGGCCCCATTGGTTGGTCTCAATGCAAGGGTTGTGAAGTGGATGAAAGTGTTGCATATGGGCTATGTTGATGGGGGTGTGGTAGGCCAAGTGCGAGATGCAGAGGTGCGTATTCTATCTGATTATGAGAATGACAGTCCAAGAAAGGGGGTTTATCATGACATGGGTAAAACTTGACTTGATGTATGATGGATGAATGAACATGAAGTGCTTCCCTGACTTGGATGTTATGGCCATGGCTCCATATTCTTGATGTATGGTCTACTTGAGTGATGGATGCCATGGAGGGGGAGGCTCTACCAACTTTCAAGAATGTTTATCATGTGCGAGGTGAGGTGATGATAAACATGTTCGGGTGACTTGAACCTATGGTTTATTTCTGTGGAGAAATGATGTCATGATATGCAAACCTTATTTGGGGAGCCTATCATGCTAGGGATAGAATGATACTGACTCTTGTACCTTCAGTGGTTGAGGAAACAGGTGATTTTTCATGCTTGGAATACCTGCAACCAATACCCCAAGTGAAATCATCTTTTCTATTCAAACATATCGAAAATAATGTTGAATGGAAAGCGATAAGAGAAGGCATACCTGTTGTAACTATAAAAAAAAAATTATTTTTTCTGAGGCATGGATGTGTGAAGCCTACTTTAGATGTGATGAGGTGTTGATCACTTTGTTTCTTGCGGTTTTGGAATTGGACATTCTGAGCTCCCGTTATGGACTGTCAAATAATGAGAAAAGGGAGATATATAGGTCAATATTGCTGATTTCAGTTTATTTGTGTCGTTTGAGAGTTTGAGGTCAAAGTTGATCCCCTGTTGTCAAGCCTTTCTTTTCGTTGCAATCAGCCTGAGTACCCAAGATTTGTGCTATCAGTGTTAGGTAGGGCCTTGAATGTCCAACTTTTCAATTTTCTTAGTTTTTTCTTGGGGGGTCCGTACAAATTTGATTTGTACAGATTACCTACCTATTTTTTGCCTTGATCGCCCGCCACGAACCTTACGAAGAAGGAAAATTTCTCATGAGGTTGTCACACTTAGCAACGCTTTTGCATGATGAAACGTGTGTCTGTTATTGATATAGACACGCAGACCTCGCGCTTGTGTAGAAAATAGGCGCGATGATGGGCCAAAGACTTAAAACATTAATTTTTTGGTTTTTTGGTCATTGATTTTGGTTTTTTCTCTGGTAACAGGATGTTGTGTCACAGGTGGGATTGGCCTGATATGCGCATTGTTGTGGCTCAGGATGCCAATGTGCAGAGGCTCTTAGCACAGTGGGGTTTGCTAAAGTTTCTGTAGAACAACATCCTAAGATCATGGGATAGTCTACTCCATTTCGTGGTCCATTGTTGGAACAAGAGACGGTGATTGATGGTCTTGTGGCGTAGAGACATCGTCATCCATACGGAGATGGATGTTTACTTTCTGAATGACCTACTGCCTCAGGGTGAGGCACTACCACACCCACTCCTTCCTGGGTGGGTGAGTATCTAGCGTTGGGCTGAGAAGCATTGCGGCGGTGCGCCGCTTACCCAGGGGTGCATCCACATCAAGTTAGTGACCGACCTAGCTGATCAGTGCACCCTGGCGATGATAGTTCACTTGACGGGGTCATCATTGCCCAATAGGGCGTCTAGATCTCATATTGGTGTCTTACGCTAGCTCTGGTCCGGTCACTTCTATGACTGGGTGTGCCACATGTATGATGGCATGGTATCATATCTAGGGAAGGTTTGGGGAGGATCTTCCAGAGTTTTTACATATGCAAGAATCTTATGAAGCATCATGTTCGAGAGGGTGGTGATGCTCCGACTTATTGTTCTTGTGCTCATTGGTCCTCGTAGGGATCCTCGGATGCAGCAGTGGGTGCCCATGATGCCTCGTGGCGGAGGAGGGGAAGCAGGTCGTTATTTGGATGCGACTATTGAGGCGTGGTTCTAGGTGAACCAGTAAATTTTCTTGGATTATCCATACTCAACGATGTATTTCTAGTGGGACTTGGATATGGTTCTTCTTGCAAACTATGTGTGGGGTCCCGCAGGTATGACCTTTGATGTTTTTCTGTAATTTTTGAATATTTTATGATGTGTATATTTATATGTATGTTATGGTGACACTGACATTATCCTTGTTTCTCTTGCATATGTGGGGGCAACTGGGCTTCCTCTTACCTACTTAGTGGGGCATCAGCCACCAAGGAGGGTCTGAGGTGGGGTGGATCAACCCCAGGTTGGGGGGTAGGGAGGGGTTTTTGGCCCTTCAAGGGAGGGTAGCAATGTTGTCGTTGTCGAAGATGTTTCCCTTCTTGCTCGTGCCAAGGCCACTGAGGCTCAGGTGGCGACGGTCGAGGAGCAGCTAGCTGTTGTTGAGGCTCAGGTCCAAGCTGCAGATGCTCGTGCGGAAAACTTAGCCAACTCATGGAGTCAATTGGAGAGGTTGACCTAAGGTTTTTTTGATGATTTGGACGACACATGGCTCAAGGTGCTGATGGCTTGAGAGAGGGCGCATCACCCAACATTGCGTCGTGTAGCGCTATTTTTTTTGGTTGTTGCACCTGTACTAAAACCAGGTGCAACTGTGGGTCCAGAGGACCCACCTAGTGGGGCTCAGCCCTAGAGATTGTGTATTGAGGGAAAACACCCATTATGAGGATGCTTCCCTATTTTTCGATGACATGTAGACATATTTTTTGGCTGACATGCTGGTTAGGGACATGAATTGTAGATTGTGACTCACCTATTTTTTGATGTATATATGTGAGATATGTATTTTTGCGGCTCTGATGATGTGTCTATGGTTATTTTATTGATGGAATTTTTGTACCTATCTATTTTTTATGTTTTTTTCTTTTCTATGGATGATGGTTTATACGAGATGTGTTCCAGTCTAGAATGTGATTAGCTATGCGATCAGATTTCTGGTTTTAATTTCTTAGTATATGTGTGAATGTAATATGATCAAACTGGCAACTTAATCTTCGTGCATGCAAATACGTCATAAATATTTGAGAATATCGTACTTCAAAATCTTGGTTTAACTGCGAAACCATTAGTTGGGAATCAAGGTAGATATGTAGATGGAAAATGCCTTGATTTAAGGCATCGCTCATCAGTCCGATGACTGCATTGTATTCTGTCTGATTATTGGTGGTTGATCCGATGCACACTCTATTGGTTAACAATGGCGATCGATCAGGATAGTAAATGGCCCAAGCAGCTACTTCTATATTTTGAGACCATCGCAAGGATCCATCAGCGAACCCAAAATAGTGGGTGGGGGGATGATCCATCTGTGACACCAAAGAATTTTTTAGAAAAAGTCTTTGATGATTGTAATCATCACAAAAATAGATTATGCTACATGCATCTTATCTCTAAGGCTGAGACCTTCTGCCCTTATGGGTGAAATTTTTTGAGGTGGAGCCCATTGATGGGGTTAGCTAGGCATGTACCTTCGGGCTCTGACAGTATGTATGCCCCCTTGAGGAGGCAATGTTTTACGATGTAGGGACCCTTCCATAATGTTTCAAACTTTTCAGGTCTTTAGGCCTCTCTCATGACATCATAGCGTAGGACTAACTCTCCCTCGATGAATGAGTGAGGGGTGATGTTGTGATCAAATGATGTTTTTTCCCGTTTTTTATGTGCCTCATTATGTGGAGCGACTCTCATCGATTTTCGTCGACGAGTTCTAACTATACCAATTGTTGTTCTAAAGGATGGGTATCGTCAAGGAGTACGATGGCAGTGTGTAAGTTGGGGATTTCATGTTTGATGGGAATCACGGCTTCTACCCCGTACACTAGTTGGAAGGGTGTGAATCCTGTTGAGTTTTTAACTGTCAAGCGGTATGCCATAGGGCGGGAAAAATCATGTGGTGCCAATTTGTCTTATGGCTATTCACCATACACTGGAACGTTGTTTTAAGCACTTTGTTGACAGCTTCTACCTGTCCATTAGACTGAGGATAGTATGATGATGTTAATTCGTGTGTGAACTCTAGGTGGTGAGATAGCTCTTGGAATATTTCGTTTTCGAAATGCTTTCCATGATCGGAGACTAACTCCTTAGGTACACCAAATCGTGTGATGGCATGATTGAACAGAAACCGTGCAATGGTTTCTGCCGTGTTGTCGTATTTGGGCATGGCTTCTACCAATTTGGTGAAATAGTCGACGGCGACAATGATGTACTTATGGTTTACAAACGACATGGGGTTGAAATTCATAATGTTGATTCCCCATTTTCAAAAAGGATCAGCTATGATGACTAGGCATAGGGGAGCGGGAGGTGCTCTTGCCTTGTGGGTGAAGCGTTGGCATCACTCACACCTTTTGACTGTCGTAATGCAACGTGGAATAAGGTGGGCTAGAAATGACCTGCCCATAGGAATTTTTGGGTGGTATCCATCCCGGAGAGGTGGGCGTCGCAAGCTCCACTATGACAGTCGTTGAGGGATTTCTTAGCTTGGTCGTGCATGAGGCATCGGCATAGGATAGTATTAATGCCTCGTCAATAAAGGATGTCTCTCATGAGGAGGTATCGAGGGGGGCTGGTGGTGTATGCGCCTTCGGTCGTCACGTGTGAGTTTTGGATTGAAATTTTGGGTTCATAAAAATAAGAAGATATCACCGTACCAAGGATCGTTAGTCGTCACTAAAAATAGATGTTTGTCGGGTAGTGAGTCATTAACTGCAGCTCCTTTAGTCTGACTTGGGAGGTCAGTGATGAACTCAGCTAAGATCAAATCTTTTTTTCTCTTATTGGAGATAAAATACAAGTCAAACTCCTACAATATGACTACTCAACGAGTGTATTTTTGGTTCATCAAATGATGGGTCAGCAGGTATCTCCTTGGGGTTGATAGCTGCGACGACTGTTGTAGTCCACAAGATAATGTAATGCCAAAGCTTTTGGACTGAATGTATAAGGGATAGGGTCATTTTTTCCTCGGGTTAATATCTTAAGGTGGTTCCTGATAAGTTCTTACTGACATAATAAATTACGAGTTCTTTACCATCAGGTCCGTCTTGAATTAACACCCCGAATAAGGCTGTTTCTAATGCTGACAGATATATGGTGTAATATTTGTCATAATTTGGTGGGCTGATCATAGGGGTTGACCAAAATGTGTCTTTTAGTGCCTCAAACGATTTTTGGGCTTGATCATCCAATTTAAATAGGATATCCTAACGAAGAAGGCATAGGAATCCTTGCACACAAGTGGCATAATCTAGGACAAAGCGTCTTACGAAATTGGCTTTCCCCTACAATATTTGGAGTTTCTTGAGGTTTCTTGGTAGTGGAATCTCTTTGATGGCCTGGACCTTGAGGGGGTCCACTCTGATCCCTTGTTGGGATACTACAAATCCTAATAGTCAACCTACGTTGATGCATAAAATGCACTTGAGAGGGTTCAAGTGCAGGTAATAATGTCGACATATTTGGAATACCAACCGTCAATCCTCTAGATGATCTCTTCGCTTCTTGGATCGAACAGTGAGGTCATCCAAGTAAGAGAGGATAAGGTGGGCTAGGTCATGGAAGATATAGTTGATGGCCCACTGGAAAGTGGCTCCAACATTTTTAAGACCGAATGGAATAACTTGTTATGCAAACATGCCCCAAGGGGTGGTGAATGATGTCTTGTGTCTATTGGTATGTCAATTTTGAATTTGGTTATACCCTGAGAACCTGTCCATGAAGGACAGGGCCTCATGACCAGCGCAAGCATCAATGACTTGGTCGATGAACGAGGTAGGTTAGTTGTCTTTTAGACAAGCTTTTTTTAAATCTCGTAAATCAGTACAAAAATGAATGGTGCCCTATTTTTTCATGATGGGAATAGGGTTGGAAACCCACGATATGTAAGCTATTAGGTAGATAAACCTGGCTTTGTGAATCCTATCAATTTCTCGCTTGATCTCTTCTGCCTTGGATGGGTGAAATTTACGTTGTTTCTAGCGTATTGGTGGTGTGTCTGGCAGGTGTCGATATGGTGCTCTATGATAGTGGGGATAAGCCCCGACATTTCTTAATAATCCCATGCGAAGATGTCTTTGTACTCTTGCAACAAGTTTGTGCAAGAGACTACTTCATCTGGGCAGCATGTTGCCCCTAGTGATAATTCTTAGATTTTTCCTAGTTTTCTCGAGATATTTATCTTGATGGTTGGTGAAATATTGGACATGTTCCCTTCTTCGAATGCGTCAAGCGTCGATATGGGATTTTTGAACCAATAAAATTTCCCATATAGGAGGAATTCTTTTGATTCAATAGCATATATCTCTTATTTTTTTGGGTTGTTAGGACCAAATGTTTTTCTGGAAAAAAAAATGAGCGATGATGCATTGCATCCCACGAATAGTTTTGTTCCTTCATGGCCTCTAGAATATCCTCTTCTGAATGGAACAGGGCATCACAGGGGGAGTTGTTTTGTGTGATGTTGTGAGGATTTGATTCAGGTCTAACAGAGCTGGTCGACAGACACGAATAGGATTCCATAGTTTCTGTTGTGGAACCATACGAGGTCGACAGGGTGCAGAGGGATTGAGTTTGCACCGTCGATGGTACAACTACTTTTGTAGTTGTAGCGGTCTCGACACCAATGGTAGATGAGAAGACAACACAATCCATGGTTTCCATGCATGATGAGATGAATGTTATGAGGTGTTGTGTGTCATCGACGTTGGATGGTGGAGTAATTTTCATTGTGTTGGCTTGCATGAGAGCAAGCTTATGTTCCTCACATGGCGTACTAAGGGTACTTGCACTTTCCTAGATTTGGAAGATGTGTTGAGTGCATAGGCACCTAATTGTTTCCATTAAGCGGCACAACTCTGTTTCGTGATTGTGACTTGTGAAAATGGTGTGGTCTCATGGTAGTTATCGAGTAGATGGTATGAAAACCAATGCTACTCTTTGTCCCTGAAGTGGACACTCAGAGATTATTGGGCATTGGGGCATGTTTTTTCTTCTACCATCTTCGAGTTTTTGGTTTTGGATGGTCTATCTCCTTCAAGTTTAGACTTAATGCTACCCTTGCCACTTGTAGCCTTGGGAGATACTCACAATCCATCATATGGTGGAATTGTGAGAAAATCTTGCAATAGCAGTGTGTGATCTTCTCTTGATTGGAGATATTGATCTGTGAGATGGGGGTGACCATGCAAAGGTTGTTAGTAAGGTACTTCAGTTCCTTAGTTTGATTGATTCGATGGTTGATTCTATTGCATAGCCCACATGCCATCCTTCATTGGTTCTAGGCCCTGCTAGGACAATGGGTTTTTTTAGCTCTCCTAACTTTTTGGTAATGATGGGGGGGCAGGCTGCCTCGGGTCAGGTTGCCTTGCGTTAGGTTTTCTTGGCTCTAAACCAACTATATCCAGGTATTGGGCATCCAATGAGCATACGGTGTATATTAAATGGCATACGTGGGATATGTAAGTACAGTGTCGAGCCCGATGGTTGCCTTGACAAACCAAAAAAGGTTGTCTTTCCTTGTTACTCCTTTCTCTTTGAGCTCCTGGAGTGATTAGATACCATTTGCAGAGCAATTATAGATCTGAGCATTGGGAAACCAAATGGTTACATGCGTTGCATAATGCATAGGTTGGTCTTATCCATGGAGGGCAGTTGGGGGTGACAATGTGCCCCTTTCCTCATTGTTTTTCTACTGACATGAAGAAAATGGACCTGCTTGTCACATTTCCTCGTGTTGTCAAACTTTCCACAGATTATGAATCTGATCTGTCTGCTACGGTGAGGTGTACTATGGCCTGGCGTAAATTTTTTAATGCCGAATGGAATCGGGGGATATAAGGACAATGACGAACCGGGTGGTTGCTAGGACACACCTAACATGAATATTGGACTGCTTGTAAGCTGTCGTGGTATACGAGATCGACAAGATACCATCTCTAAAACAACTCTAGGGTTGCATAGCCAGTAATGAAGTGATCGTGTTCATCACAGAGTGTGCAGAGTTGAATAGGAGCTAGAGGGAGATAACTTGGGGGAGATGATCATCCAGATGATTGCCTATCCTCGGCCAAATATAATATGGTCCTTGTTGTTTCTGTCCTTTGAAATTTGGTGTTATTCACATATTATGTGTCTAAGCCAGCTATGTCAGATTTTTTAGCGATGAATAGTCACATGAAATCCAACATGGACCGGAATCGACAGATGTGTGGACATTGGCACACATGATGGTTGCTTCAAAAAATCTGACAGGTATGTCATGAATGTCGAACTAATTTTCTTTGGGCAACGTGAGGGATTTGGTAAAAATGGGTAATGCCCTTAATTCGGGACACTGTGTGACTAAGTGGTCAGGCTTGTCACATAGTGTGCAAACTGCGACTGGATGAGTGGCCTCTATTTGTCATCTTTGGTCCATTGGGGCGACTGTGTATGAGCATGATGTAGGCTCCTCTTGTAGGTACAGTATAGTTCTAGGTTTTCCCTCATCCATCTACATGGGTGGACTTGAGGGATCATGTTGGTATGATTGCTCTAGGGCTTGCAGGGCATCCCTATATCATGGAATCTCTTGGTAGTGATGGGTGTAATTCCCACAACGGTCACATATGACACACGCATGGTTGGTGCACAATGCTTTCCCTTGATTTTTGTGGCCTGCTCCTTTTCATGGGAACTTGAGGCCACGAAATTTATTTCGGTGCTTATAAGAGGTTTTAATTCATCTAACTCTGGGAAAATATTGGTAGGATGGCCTACGAAATCACATAATGCACAAGGTTTCAATGCCCTAGGTATGTTGGGGTTTTCTATTTTCTTCCCTTTTTTCTGGTTTTCTTGGTAACTTTAGCTGGCGCTACTAGAGGAGTTTCGTTAACCGATGTAGCCTCCTAAGGAGTGATAGGGGTTATCCCTGTAGAAGTGATGTCAGGACTTCCCAGCATGGCTGGTGGGACCAAATACCAAACAGGTATTTCAAAATCCATGTTTGGAAATGTTACAGTTTCCAAGACTTTCTTTGACACAAAACCATGTGGGGGTTATAAAATTGGGTTTGGGCGATGGAGTAGGGTAGGAAAGCCATGTCATCAGTAGCAATTTCTGTACTACTGTTATCCATCTCCAGTATAGTCCTTGTGTTTGATGATAACATCATGCACACTGGTGCCCCCATGACTTATGTGGTTACCTCTAGTATGATAGGGGGATCTCCTAGGAATGATCCTAGGATTGACGATGGTTTGAATTGACCGGAGCATATTCTTGGTACCGCATGAGTGATTCTGTAGTTGTGTCTACGTAAGGTAGAATGACATCGAGAGTCATCACAGGTTTCTTATCATAGTATGTAAGTTGGTAAATGGTGATGTTTCAATATTCATGGGGGAACATCATCACTCGAAAAATGGAGGAGGTTATGGAAGTCATGGCATACATATAACTCTGCCCAAGGAGTATATTGTATTCAAGTTGGGCGTCCAAGACTTCAATGTCTATGAGTACCGTCTTTCTGGCCAAGTTTACAGTGACATTATAATATAGACCAATGGGAGTTAAAGGTTGATCGTCATATGCTCTAAGCATGATGTCGGATGGTTTCAATTCAGGTGAAACCAACTTATGCCAAACAGATTTGGACATGATGCATGTAGATGAACCTTCATCAATGATGCATCAGTGTATGGTGATGTTTTGGACTGACACCGGTATCTAGAAGGAGACTAGGGAAGCAATCCTAGGGGTGGATTTGTCTAGGTTAAAATCCATTAAGCGCGAATCATAGGGGTCAATTGCGCCTAATGCGGAAAGTAAGGCTTTTCATTGTTTTGGGCATGATTGTAGGACCTATAAGGCTGACATGCAATGGAAAATTGTGCTAAATCATCCATGATGTTGTAATTATGGGAAGCTCTTGAGTGGTGTCCTACGCACCTAGTTAGCCCCTTAACCATATTTGGAAGGCGATCAATAGGTACTTTGGATATGCTCAACGGTGCAGTAGCTGCACTTGTGCTCACACCTAATGGGTTAGTGTCCGAGGGGGATCATAGTTTCGATTCCTTGTCTGGAAGACATTTCTTTTCTAGTCATGTAAATTCCGTGGCTATCATTCCTAGTATCATTTTTGGGTGGTTGTTGCTATTGGGTGTTAACCACTCCTTGGTGGCGGAAGGGATCATGTGTTGCAGTGGTTTGTTGTGTTGGTCCCCCTTCTCCATGGTTACCCTGAAGTTTTTTCAGTCCAAGGAGCTCAGGACAGTGGTGGGTGTAATGGCCATATTCACCACATATGGCACAAGAATGGTTTGTCCTTAAACTATACCTCTTTTTCTTCCCTTGGGAGTTGTTGTTTGGCTCCTGGTTTTTATTTCGATTGGGGTTTACCCCAGACTGAGATCGCGGGGGGAGTTGTTGGTTGCTCCCCCCTATCAAGAGTCTCCCTTTTGCTTATTCTTAGGCTTCTTTCTAGTGGCGTTAGGTACTTTGGATATGGTCAACGGTGCAGTAGGTTCACTCATGCTCGCACCTGATGGGTTAGTGTCCTGGGGGGCATCATAGTTCTGATTCCTTGTCTGAAAGAACATTTCTTCACCATTCATGTAAATTTCGTGGCTGTTGTTCCCAGTATTGTTTTTGGGTGGTTGTTGCTTTTGGGTGTTAACCATTCCTTGGTGGGGGAAGGGATTCTGCATTATAGTGGTTCGTTGTGTAGGTCCCCCTTGTCCACAGTTACCCTGAATTTTTTTCAATTCAGGGAGCTCGGGACAGTGGTGGGTGTAATAGCTGTATTCACCACATATGGCACAAGAATGGTTTGTCCTTAGACTAGACCTCCTATTCTTCCCTTGGGAGTTGTTGTTTGGCTCCTGGTTTTGATTTTGGTTGGGGTTGCCTCCAGACTGAGATCGCAGGGGGCGTTGTTAGTTGTTGCCCCCTATCCATATTCTCCCTTTTTCTTATTCTTAGGCTTCTTTCTTACGACGTTAAGAGGATTATTACGGTTCTCCTAGTCATAAGACTGGCGTTGTTGAGCCTAATAGGGTTGCACTAAGTTCACTTGCACATTGTTCTGCAGTGGTGGATTTTGTGCGAGGAAAGGAGAATATTGGTTTCCATGTCCCTGGTTGGTGTATGGTTGCTAGGTGGGATCTCTTCCATCAGCATTCCTATCTGAGTATTGGGTCCCCTACAAGGGAGGGTACGATCCTCTCTGTTGTTGATGGTATGATGACACCCTATTTTTCATATTCTGCAGAGGTGCAGTTTGATATTGGTGGTAGCTAGGTTACGTCATGTTCTGGTTAGAATCATACGAGTAACCTGGCTATTGGATACTTCTGCCTAGGTGACCTTGGGTCAATGACTCGATCAATCCGTCTGTGGTATTCTACGCACTTGGAAATTCTTTGTAATTTTGAAGGCATGGGGCATTAGGCAGGACATTGTAAATGTATCCTGACTGGGTATAGATAAGTTCAAGTTGTTTGGCTTTACAAATGGTGTTCTCCTTGGAGGTAGTTCATTGTGTTGCCACATCTTTTGAGATATATTTTGTGAGAGTCTTCAAAAACAAGTCCAATAAAACTCTATCATCGATTTTGGCTTTGCAAAAACTGTGACGTCACAGCCACTCGTGGAGATGGCCTGAGATATGGACAGCCGAAGTTTGCCTAAAATGAGTCAACGATTCCTGATCCAGGTGGATATTGGTGGCCACCCACCTATTCCACTTGGGGCCCCAAAATTATCTCTTTCAGTTTTCAGTTTTGGCACAACTTACTATTTTTAGCAGCTTTTTTGGGTCCTGAACTTCCGGAGCCGTTTTGAGGCCCTAAACAACATTTTTTGAGAAAATTGGGAGCAACATGGGTCCATGGACCGATGTTGCTCACAACATAATTTTTAGTCCTTAGATATATATTTCTAATGAGGTAAGGTGCACGTCAGACGTAGATCGTATACCAAAGTTACGTCCCCGGGAAGTTGAAACACCAATTTACCTAAACGGGGCCTAAATTTTTGGCGCTTCATCTCCTAGGCTTAGAGTTTTGGATGTTTAGGGTTTTCCATTGTTTCTAAATAATAAATAGGCCCTCGAGCCTCATTGTAACACAGTTCAGAGGCCTATAGCCACCACTAATCTTCTCAGAGATAAGCTACCATTGCCCTAGCTAGTTTATTTCCAATCTGTCTGTAAGCAAATTTCAATTCTTTGATATTAATGAAAAGAAGTGTTATTTCCACTGCATCATTGTATTTAGGTTATATGTGTATTATTTTGTGTTCCTACATAAATCCAGATCAATTCCATCCCTGAATAATGGTGGATGGGTAGCTGAAAATAAGTGAGGAACGTAGTAGCGAGGGCGTTAAAGGTTCCATGTGAAGCAGAAGGCTGCTCAACATACCATTTCGTAGCAGGCCTGATTAAGGTGTGTTGAGACAGTTTTTATCACTGGAAAATCAGACAAGAAAAAATGACATTATTAAATGTCAGGCAGAAGGATTTACAAAGATGAGGAACATTAGAGGATCTGAAAATTTAAAAAATTTCTAAGGTCAAGAGGAAAAAATCAAATTGTGCACCAGAAACACATGAAAAATGTGCCTTGCATGCATTTTCCTTCGATAGGTGCACTGGTCTACTCGGATTTCCCTCAAAAATCTGCGTGGTCCTAGGAGTGGCGGAAGTCACTTTCTGGTACAACTTGACACACTTCAGGAAATGATCCTCCACTTGAGGTCGCCCAAGGAAAGCCGCCTAAACCACCTTGGGACCTCAAGTGAGCACACAAAGGAATCAAGTGGGCACACAGAGGAATCAACCCTCTCTCCTGGGTCACCATCCACAAGTGTACCAAGAGAGGGAAGAAGGATTTGAATTTGCCTTAAATTTCTACCAAGACATGAACAAAATGAGAACACATTGTTATGTTGGCCAAAATTCTCATGACCAAGCTGACAGTGTGTAACCCATAGCAGCATTTGAGTGAGGATTAGGTTATTGGCCATTCAAAAACTTCAATCTTTAGAGAAGAGAGAGACCTTGCAACATCATCTAAAGGGTAAAAACTTCCTTGCACTGGGTCTTAGAACTCCATAGTTCTAAGTATCCTTTGGAAAGAGTGTAACGTTTTATCTTTCTTACTAATAGTGATCAATAAGAGGGGATTTTGATTCCACAGTTTTCATTATTGTCACGTTTAACTCATTGTGAGCTTTTGTTTTGTTTTCTTTCTTCTGTCTATATGCATACTACATTCCATAATTTAGTGTATTTTATATATATTGGCATGTGTTCACTAATGTGCTAACCATATTTTATGCCTGTGACCATAGCTTGGAGGTTGCAACCACTCCTACCAAGCACCGATGGATTGGTACACTTGTGCACCCAAAACACCACTACAATAGTCTTAGTCAAATAGTATTGCCAGTAATACTATTGGACGAACACCATAGGTGGAAATTCATAATATGATTTCCAGGGTCTTCCGCTTTCTTCCCTTCGAATTTTGGTATGTCCGAGGGGAGCTTCGTGGGCATGGGGGGCCAATTGGGGTTGTGTGAAATGGGGTTATTAGTTAGCTTGAATAGATCTGGGAGGTTTAATGATGCTAAAAAGGGTAACTGAATGTTGACTGCCATTATGTACTGTGGAAACATAGGTATATGTGTGTGATGATGTATGGGGGGTGCCTGGGGAATATTACCCTGTGACGTACCCTTCTATGTGTTCTGCTTACTCCTCGAAGGGGTAGCGCTCCTTTTCCCTCTGGGGGTTGTGGGAGGAGTTGAGTGTGGTGACCCTGCTGGGCTTTCCACTGGTGTGGTGTTGGGTGACCCTTGGGGGTTTCCAACTAAATATGCCCCGATAAAGGATGAACCGATAATGGTGGTGGTGTGTCGTCTTTGACGCCTAATGGGGAAAAACCAGGCACTCCTCCCTCTATTGAGGGGAGGTCCAAAGAATGCCTAGATCAATGAGGTCTCATGGGTCCTTTATGTTGTCGACTAGCTTAATTTTGGAAATATTTTTGGTTTCTTGAGAGAAGGAAGATTATTATCAAAGAAAATGTGATCACATACATAAAACAAAGAGAAAAAATAAAAGGTAAGTTTTCCTTTAGATTAATGTTATGTGATCAAACAAGAAAAAAGTATGGTTTGGTTGTTTTGCATATAACACTCAAAATGCTAAAAAGACCTAATCGTCCTCACACTATCAGATGTAACTGGACCTTGTGAATATTTCTTCTTATGGATTTTGGGGCTAACGTCTCGAAAGAACTGGTGATGCCTTCCAGTAGCCAAAGAATTGACCAAGGTAAAGGTAAGAAAATTTAGTGTTTCCTGCACCATCTCCTATAGGGAAGGATTCTCTAGATATGGCCACTAAAGTACCATCGTCCCACATGAGTATTCGAGTCCTAAAATTCTTGGTATGCAGCTACCAGTACCAAGCACTAGATGGGTCAGGTAGCCCCAAAGAGTACCGCACACACTGGGCCTAAGCTTAACCCCCTCTGAAATGGGTGTTTGTAACGCTCGGGAATTTTATTCCATGGGCGGATAAACCGATTTTAATATATGTTTTAAAATGTAGAATGACCATGGTGGCTTATTGGATGCCTACCCCCGATGGTCCTAACCTAAACTACAATTTCTTTTGTGGCCCCTGTGGAGAAAATTTACTGAGCTCAATTAGTGGTTAGTTTTAGAGAGTCTTAATTTTTTTTAGGTGTGCCTTGGTGAAGTAACTGTAAGAAGAGGACAAAGGTCCCAACAGACTAGGTGATTTTTCATCCAATGCTTACTGATTCTTCGTGTGTTCTTTGGAGTGTACAATTACAAGTGTTATGAGATATAGATATGCGGTGACCCTTTACAATCCTTCCCTAATTATGCTATGTGTGATTATTCCTTGCAAAAAATAAACAATGTGCGGATGATGGGCCGCTTACACCTTGCCTAATCAGACTAATTTTTTCATTATAGGGAGATGGAAAATTATCTTACGAAATCTTTCATATGCATACCCAGGCTCACTGAAAGGTGCAAGGGTGGCAGAGATTACTTGCTTTATTTTCGATATTTTTGTATTTTTTAACCCTGTACAAAAATTATCTGCAAACGAATGATAAAAACAGAAAATAAACAATAGCGAGAGCATAAAACATAAAACAGATATACACAGATATTTTCCCCTGGATCCCAAATCGGGACCACCAGCTTGATTTTTCATTATATTCCTTTTAATGTTACAACACATATATATACATGCTGAAGCATTCATAAACCCAATCCATTAACCCTGGATTAGAACATAATTGTAGTTTCCTTGACCGGATCTACAAAATGCCACAGGCCGAAAACCATCATGCCCCAAAACCATGTGCAAACCCATTCACAAAACCATGGGTGGGTCCGCTGATCAGATTTGGATCAAGGACCTGTTAGCCACCTATGAATTTTTTGTCAAGCAAACAGGTGGCTAAATTGTTTTATGAGACTTCAAGAGATACATTTCCCAGGAAAATCTCTCATCCTTGAAGCCTCCGTGTGTTCATTTCCTTTAAAAGGATCCTCACTGCTGCTTCCATCCAAAAGCCTCACTTCTTGTGAAGGATTTGTGCTCAGAAAAGCCTTGAATTTCCCTTATATCTCTGCAATTTTCCTCATGACTAACCCTTTCCACCTTTTTTTCAAAGTTCCCCCTTTAACCCCAAAAAATCCCTCCTAAGTCGTCCCAACCATCTTTTTCACCCTTGTAAACCAAGTGAAATCCTCTCATTTGATTTTAAATCCCTTTTTCCCTTTACCGAAAGCCTCTTTTAGCCTTAAACTATGTTTCTAAGCTAAAAACCCACTTTCTTCTTTATAAGGGCTTAGCCCCTTTTCGGCTAGCCCCTTAACCACTTCCCCTCCATGCACCCAAGCGCTGAGACCAAGCACTTAACCGTAAAGAGCTCATCACATCGGAAGGATGGAGTGGAGCACATTTCATTTGTGAAGTTGAAACTCTCCGATGCGATGGTGTTTGTTATGTGGAGCGTAGGAGCAATCGCAACCATTGATCTTTTGAGATCCCACAGTCTGGATTTTACCGCTTCCCACTCATTGCCCCGTCCTTCTTCCCGTCGATTGAATCTCCACCGTTGATCCCCTTCACGATCCAACGGTTGGCGCTTGATCGCACGATTGCCAATCAACAGCCCATAATGTGTCACCCCCTGTGCTCCCCGATTACGTTTCCCCCAATTCAACCATGCCTATCTAATCGATCTAGATCTACGGCCTGCATTTAATTGCGTCTTCGTCCATTTTTCTCCATCGAGGCTTCTAATGATTTCTTCCGAAGATTCCCATTGTTGATCATATTACGATCTAACAGTCCACAGTTAATCGCCCTCCACCTTAGCTGGGTCCTACCATCTGCCCATTTCATATGTTTCCCGCGGATCTTCTGTGTATTTCATTCAAAGTTCCAAACCTTATATTTCACATTAAATTGTACCATCCCGCCAAACATTAAAATTTTAATGTTCACATTAAAGTTTTTCATTCCGCCCGACTTCCATCAGTTCGATTTTCAATGTTTCACTGCATGTTCCTATCGCTTTCCATTGCATCCACAGCATTCCCCGTAGCCATCCTTTCCCCATGCATGGATTTCTTGACAGCTTTGTGTGTTTTTCAGGTGTACGGGCGGTGAGAACCGCAAGCGCTCACTATCACTATTATAGTGACACAGAGCGCAGAAAGATATTTTCTGAGCCCGATATTGCAACAAGAATGTTTGGGAAGGTTTCTACAGGAAAGATTTAATCAGAGTACAGTGTTCAAACCGGTTAAACCTCTCCAGCATCATTAAAGATCAGATTTCACAAACAGAGACATTCATGAAGCGGCAAAGTGTATCAGTGGATAATCAGAGAATTTAATGCTTGTAATTAAAGAATTTTAGCTCTGATTCATTGTTTAAATGGGAAATGTACCAGATTGAAGACCTCACGATTAAAGTAGAGGGCCTAAGGAGGCCTAACGCACCGAAAAAAATATCATCAGTGTTTCACATCGGTAGAAGCTTTCTCCTGGGAAAGGACACAATACCCATATTGTCTTTATTCTAAATTGTGTCTCCGAGAAGATCTCCCCCTGACAGCAGTCCTAATGCTACCAGAACATTTGTTACACAATATGGCAGTTCTCATAGTCATTTATCTGCCTTTTTTTTATTCACCAGAGTACTACAAGTACTGCAGCGAAAACACATCAAGAACATACCTGAAGTAAATTGCAGCCTGTCGAAGACCACTCTTTCGTCCAAAGAGTACTGGACATTAATGCTCAGGTATTAAAACAGAATGGGCCTCGATCCCCCTTTTACTACTCTGTTTTAATGTTACATTTAGTGTCTCACCTACCTCCTCTGCCTTTGTTTCAACTATAAAAATCATGAAGAAACTCATTGAAAAGGTTATTGATCGGATATCTGGGAATTGTAAGCCAATCTCTTGAGATATAGCTCTCTGTGTAAAGTTGTAAGATAGGCTGAGGAAGATGTTTTGAGACTGCATATCAAGCTGTTGGAAATGTTGTACATGACTGGTGTTGCTCTTTAATATGACAAGCACATTTATTTGGATCCTGATTTAAAGCAGCGGTGATGTTTTTCCATCTCTGTTTTTATTTCTCTTTGTGACTCATCATATTTCATTTCTTCTGGTACACATCAGAAATCTGGCATAGGATTTGTCCTCGAATGGTACCCTATGTTTCTGCTCTCCCTACCTTTGATGTTTTCTACTGTATGTGTTATTTGAGTGCCGAATTAAGTTAATTTAACCAGTGTAGTGGCTATAATTTACTGCTAGCTGATGTATGAATTAATGAATCAGTCTTCAGATGTTCTTGTTGGGTTTTAATTGAAATAATTGGGATACTGAGAGTTTAGAACGTGGTTTCTGTCTCACTAGGGTCCTTTTCGATTAATTGAACCTTTCTAAGTTCCCTTAAGCTAGATGTTGAAGAATTGAGAGTTCAAAGTCTCTCTCTGATCTCAGGTCTTCACCTTTGCATTTGAATCTTTAATGTTCCCTTTGTCTGAAGAGTTTACCCTTTAGGATTTGGATCACAGGTGTCTAATGGCATGTCCTGTCCCTGGATATGATTCCTGAATGGTCACCTTGGAGGTTTCCTTGCCTTTCACCTTCTTTTTTATCGCTTCATGCCACACTATCATCTTTAAGATCCAATGCTTTAGATGACTAGCCCAACTGAAAGCCTGCACATTGAATAGCAAGTAAACCCTTTCCTGACTCCATTGCCCAATGGTCTTGAGTGTTCTCTGTAATCATCCCTCCTTTGCCTAAAATCCTCTTTACTCACCCTTGTCTTATATTGAACCTTCCTTCCCTGATTCTCAACAACCAAACAAACCATTAAACAAGCAAACCTCGCACTTTACAGCTAGCCTAAAAATTTAAAACTGAGCTTCAAAGACATATACCTTTTCCTATCATAGAGAGATCCCTCTTTGGACCCAGGAGGGCTAGATCCTGAGGTCCGAAAGCGGTTCTGATGTTGTCTCATCTTTTGGTATTGCCAAACTTGCCAAAACATGGGAACCACAACAAGACCTAAGTGATAGCTCAAAATTTAAGGTGTTCGGAAGTGTGCCTAACATGAGCAACCAGATAGATCCCGTCTTCCTGGTTCCGGCGCCATGAACAGTTCGAAAAACCGACACTGTATGAAGAAGTTATCGCAGTTTGAAAAGTCCAGTAGACTGTAATTTTTTGACTTTGACCAAGTTTGACTGGATTTTTGGAAATAAAATAAAAAAGAGAATATTCCAGGGAATATTCCCCAGAATATTCCTTTCAAATCAATCAAATCTTGACAAGTGGTGCATTGGTCTTTGCAGTTGGGTTGTATGATTTTGGTTTAGCCAATGAATGGGCAACACGTGGCGAGCCCTAAGGCCGCCACATGTCCCCTGGACTATTTAATAAAATTTTGGGGATCTGACTGGACTAGATCGTGCGACCTCACATATGCATAGCCCATGCCCCACCTAGGCTATGGTGGTTCTTAACAATGTAAGTCAACACATTATATTTAATGTGTTATAGTTTTATGATTGGCGGTTTGGAGGGGCTAGTCGTGAGGGCTGGCCCCTCCCATATGGCCACGACCCCATGGCCCAGGACTTAAGCCCCAACCACTATCTGCAACCATCGGTGCTAAGGATGTGGACACATGGCGCAGTTACAGTTTTTGGATAATGTTAAACCTCAAGACCACAAACCCACCGAACCCTTCGGAGTTCTCACATGCGACAGTTAAAAATTTAATGCCATGGTTTTTTAAACTGGCGGGTTATTTGGCACGCCACCAGAAATTTCGGATCATGCCATTTTTTACAAGAGTTAATTCTAGTTCCTCCAAGTTTGGTGGAGGATTTTTAGGGGTCATTGGGCAAAATGAGTTCAAGCTCTACCTTGAGCTAGATTCGACCAATTTTGGAGTTCCAATAGTCATTTTCGACTATCTCAGACATTCCAGACTCATTGGTGAGGGTTGTAGAGCCATCAGAGGAATTTTGAGCAGGTTTTTGCTTCAGAGAATTTCTAGGGGCCAGTAGGGCCACCATGGGCCAACAGTAGTTTGAGGCCTAGCCAAGGGAGCTAGAGGTATTATTCAGGAATCCAATAGTCAGTTTTGGATGTTTCAGATGTTATAGAACTAATGGTGTGGTTTGCAAATCCTCTAGAGGACTTTTGAAAGCTGATATGCTTTAGTTAAATTCCAGGTTCCAGCAAGTGCCAGCAGCAGTTCAAGGCCTAGCCAAGGCAGCTAGAGGCCTTATTCAGAAAACCAATAGTCATTTCTGACTCTTTTGATACTTATGAATCCATTGATGGAGTTTTCAGAAGCTTTTGAGGACTTCTAGAGCTCTAGAAGCCATAGAGAAGTTTTCTTTGATCCTAGAGCCAAGGGGTACCACCAGGTGTTGGAGGCGAAACTCGAGCAACCGGAGGTCAATCTCAGTGAACCAATAGTCTATATTGACTATTTTTTACATTATGAATCCATTGAATGGATTTTCAGAGTCATTTGAAGACTTCTAAAGGTTGAGAACCCACAGGGAAGTTTTGGGCAGCCCAGGGTCAACTGTGGAAGGAGGCCTAGATTGGGGAGCCAATGCTCTTTTGGAGAAAATGATCAGTCACTTTTGGAGGTATAATATGTGCTAGAGATATTTGATGAGGTTTCAGGGACAGAAAAATAATTCTAAAGGAGTTCGTGCCATAGAGAAGCTCAGTGTATCTCAAGGCACCGATAGAAGGAATCAAGTCTAAGGAATCCTAGATCTGTTTTCAGAGTGATCATAGCCATGACAAGGATATAGATGGTATTCTAAACCCATTGGTTCAGTTCAGTAACCATTGGATTTTAGTTTTGTAACTTGTAAAAGACATTTTCCATAATCCCAAAGAGCCAAGTCAAGATGACAAGAGCTCAAGAAGATGTAGCCCACGATATTCGGGTGAACTCCTAGATTAAATTTGTTGTTATGTGTTGATGTTTATTTGTTGCATTATATGGTTGTTACACATGTTTAATTTCAACAAAAAAAATGGACTTAAATCACTTAAACAGTTTAATAACATACACCTGTTTCAAGTATAAAATTCCACAAAAGTCAACTATAAGCTAGATTTTTATTTGTTTAAATGAGTGGGAGGGTCTTGAAAAGCAGAACAATTTATCCAACCCATTTTCAGATCATCCGCCCACCAAAAAATAGGGTCCAAAAAAATTTGTCTCCCGGGGCGCTGGCCCCCCTTGTGACCCCCCTGCTGCGCCTGGTGCAACATACATGGGGAGCTATCGCTCCCCTTGTGTCCCCTCCCCCCGCGTGAGCCACTAATCATGGAAAGAATATAACACATACCCAACATTCTCCCACTTTTTTTTTTCTTTCCGTAGGGGGCCACAGGTGATCTGAATGGAATTATTTGTAATTCTATGCAAAGTATCCATTCTGATATAATTTAGTGTGCAAAGTGTTATCCATGAATTGCAGGTTAAACAAAGTAGTTTTGGTTATGTTTTTGAATTTTATATGTGAGGATTAGTTAAGTAAATTTACTGTTTAAAATATCACAATAGAAATACACAGCAAGTAAAATACATCATCACATAACACAGCAAATTGTTGATGCATTTCACCCCTCCTGGGCTACATCTGCCGGTCCAAGGCTCCCCAATGGAATGTACTTGCTCTATTAATTTGCTCAAAATGGTTACACAGGTAAAAATATGCCTCAATAGGCAAAACCAATTGTAAATTCAGCTTCATAAGATAGAAAATAGCTATAAATGGCTTTTTTTTCACCTTAAACAGTGAAATATAACCCAATACAGTGCCTTCTCCATGATGGCCCTGATGGCTCCTTCATCTTCCTCGAAGAAAAATCTGCATTAGATCACCTTTTTTTTGACCTAAAACCTGTCCCAAACTGCTCAAAATGCTGAAGAGACCCAAAATTGACTAAAATTTCATCCAATTTCGTTCAATATTGAGGGAGTTATGGCAAAACCAAATTTTGCCCAATATCCCTAAACAAACTCCACTAACTATGGAATAACTCCAGTTAAAAAACTAAATTTGGATAATTCCAGCATCTTTGGCACACTCCTCCCAATTTTTCAGAACCATAAACGTGGCATTTATTTTTTGAGGGGTGGCATGTGAGTGAAATCTCCGCAAACAGTTTGAATAGTCCACAGTTAATAAGCCATAACCATTTATTATAACTGCCTGCATTTAATATGGGTTTTGTGCTGTCACATAGCACGGTTAACTAACTGCCTCCACTCCCACGGGTTAGGACGTGGGCTACATTTTTTGGCATTGGGTCACATGCCATCGAGGCTAGCCCTGAGGGGCTAGCCCTTTGAATTTTCTGCTCAACGAAATTTTAAACAACAACTTAAACTTGTGCCCATTGTTAGTTAAGATCTAACGTATAGCCCAAACGGTTAGGCACCCTTGCCCGCATCTGCCAAGTCTCTGGTTCAAACCCAACTACTCTCCAAAATTTTGATAAACCACTTTATGTTCATCCTGGGGCCACGTGGCGGCCTCCGAGCTTGCCACGTGGCACCCGTTAATTGGCCAAAAAATAACAAAGTCAAACTAACATCCAATATTCAGTTGCCACTTGTCATTGTCTGATACGCCCAGGTGGAATATTCCAGGGAATATTTCAAGAAATATTCCTTATAATATTCTTTTTTTAATTTTTCCAAATTTAACTTTCAAACTTGGTCAACTCATTTTTGGAGTTTACTCAATATTTCAAACCTCAATAACTTTCACATACAACCTCGGTTTTGAGAACCGTTCACGGCGCTACAATCGCAGCGACGAGACCTTTTCGTTCGTTCATATTGCAACCATTTCTAAGCACTTCCATTTTTGAGTAATTTTCATAACTTGGACATGATCTCCTTATCACACCTCCCCAATGGGAAGCTTTTGGACCCCAAAATCTCTCTGGACTACTGAAACTGAAGATGAGGAGACTGATTCTCCACTCTTCCAACCTTGATCCACTGAAATCTCCCTGATTTCATTAAATTGAGCTTCTCATAAAAATACAAATTCTTCCTTGAATCTGTTGACCGACTATTACTAACCTCGACTATGTCATGCTGCAAATTATCAAAACTTGCAGAACAGCAATTGAAATTTGCAGAAAACGTACTCTTCCTACAATGGTCTATCTTCAAAGGAAACTGAAAATGAGATTCACCTTGCCAACTGTCCTTATGGCGAATTTTTTCTGAATGAGCCATGTACTTGTGTCAATTCCCGACCATGTTTCCTCGCCATAGTACTCTGCCATTCTGAAACCAGCAATGATCATTGCTGAACTTTGTGCCCTCTCTTGGATTTTTGCACCACTTTGCACCAACACTTTGTTTTTTGCACCGATCGACACCAAAGACACTTGTTGCAACTTCTTGTCATCTTCTTCCAAAGACGACCTTCTTTTCAGACTGAAACATCTCATCATTTATATTAGCAATAACATGAAAAGGGTTATGTACAAATTCTTTTTTCTTAATCATCAACAAAGTCAAATTTTGACCTGCATTAACAAGCCTTTTCAATTGCCTTACATTTACTAAAGAAGATTCTAGCTTTTTCCGATGTGCTCTCACAATAAACTCCTTGCCATCCTTGAATAAATGGTACTTGTTCTCATGGTGATGGAAGATTGCTTTCCTATCATATAAGTAAGGAATTCCCAATACCACACCTGTAATGTCAAGTGGTACCACATCTAATTCAACCATGTCAATATAATGAGCTGTTATGGTGAAGCGCAACATCCACTTCCTTAAAACTTGTAAATTTGCATCCTTTCAAATCCAACCAAGAGGATAAGGTTTAGGATGTGGAATGGTTTCAAGATTCATCTTCTTGACTAAGTATTCTGAAATGAGATTCGCTTGTGACCCACTATCAAATAGAGTGTCTATCTTTGTGTGTTTTGAAATGATCCTCACATGAAACAGCTCAATTCTCCTCTCTTCATTTGGAGCTTCTATGTGATAGTTTGAAAAACTAGAATTGGGTTGAGTTTCATTCACAATCTCTTTCCCCTTTATGTTCTTTAGTGCCATAGCTATGCTTTTAGTTTCATCTCCTGATTCAGACACTAAGTCTTGTTCAGCTATTGTAACCCTCTTGCCTTTTTCTTTGGCCTTATCTTTGGTTTTGAATTTTTCTGGTTTCAACTCCAGATGAAGTTTCCAACAATGGTCTTCATTATGGCTTGTTTTGGAACAGTTTTTACAGAAGAATTTTCCCTTCTCTTTCCCAGAATTTGCATTTCTCTTTCTCCCTTTGCCTTTAAATTCACTATCCTCATTCCCATCAAAATATTGTTTCCCTCTAGCCTCTAAATGCGTGGCTTGGACACAAACCTCGTCTAGACTAGTAGGATTAAACATAAGGATAGTATGTATAAGGTAGTTGTGTAAACCACCTATATCTTTCAGCAAAGTTTCTTGGCTATGAAAATCAATTCCTAGTAAAAGAGCTCTTTGTCTAAACTCTCGAGTGTAATCTTGCACATTTTGTCCCTTAAGTTGTCTAAAACTTTGCCAATTCATGACAGCCTTTTGTAAATGAGCTAATGGGTAAAAAATTTTCTTAGTTGCAATAATAAAATTAGCCCATGATAAAGTGATCTTACCATGTTTTCTAATCTCCTCCTTGGTTTTGGCTTCCCACCAAACCAATGTTGCTCCTTCCATTCTCAAAGAGGCTAACTGAATCTCGGTGTCATCTTCATAAAGGTTTTGTATCCTCAAATAAACTTCCAACTGTCTTATCCAATTGTCAAGTTTTTCTGCATTGACTTCACCATTAAACATAGGCAACTCAAACTTAACATCAAGCTTTAAAAATGGACTTTTACCAGTGTTCTTGGACTTGTGAGATTGGTTCACTGAAGTTGAGGATGACAATGTAGAGGAAGAGGATGAAGATGGGGATGGTGGATCACCATTTCCTCCATGTCCTTTCTTTGACTTATCTTCACTTTTATTTCCTCCTGAAGATCCCTCTCCTTCCTTGTGATGTTTATACCCTTCTCCTTCAAGCCTTTCATTCCTTTCTTGGTAGAGTATCCTCACCATCTCAATCATGTTTAGGAATGCCTTTCGGAACACCCGTTCTTCTTCTTTGGGATCAATGTCTTTAGGAATTTATCCTTCTCTAGAATACATGCTTATGGCTTCTTCTACTGCTCTTGGAGGTGAAATAGAAGGTGGAGATAATGGCACTCTGCCCTCCTTGGTTGAGGATTACTTTGAGCTCTAACCAATTGTCCTTCTCCTCTCTTGAGCTTAAGCCTAGTAAGCATCAAAACCTTTCAAACTGTCAAATAATCCTTTGCACAAAAAAAAATGTAGAGTAAAACTCTAGCTCTAATACCAACTTTATCTGAATGGAACTATTTGTAATTCTATGCACAGTATCCATTCTGATATAGTTTAGTGTGCAAAGTGTTCTCCATGAATTGCAGGTTAAACAAAGTAGTTTTGGTTATGTTTCTGAGTTTATGTGTGAGGATTAGTTAAGTAAATTATTGTTTAACATATCACAGCAGAAATACACAGCAATTAAAATACACCATCACATAATACAGCAAATTGTTGAGGCAATTCACCCCTCCTAGGCTACATCTGCTAGTCCAAGGCTCCCTAATGGCATGTCCTTGCTCTATTAATTTGCTCAAAATGGTTACACAAGTAAAAATATGCCTCAATAGGAAAAACCAACTATAAATTTAGCTTCAAAATATAGAAAATAGCTATAAATGGCTTGTGTTTCACCTTAAACAGTGAAATATAACCCAATATAGTGCCTTCTCCATGATGGCCCTGATGGCTCCTTAATCTTCCTCGAAGAAAAATTTGTTGTATATTATCTCTGTTCAACTTAAAAACTGTCCCAAACTGCTCATAATGCTGAAGAGACCCAAAATTGACTAAAATTTCATCCAATTTCGTTCAATATTGAGGGAGTTATGGAAAAAACAAATTTTGCCCAATATCCCTAAACAAACTCCACTAATTGTGGAATAACTCCAATTAAAAAACTAAATTTGGATAAGTCTGCCATATTTGGTGTGCTCCTCCCAATTCGTCGGAACTGTAAACGTGGCATTTATTGTTGGAGGGGCAGAATGTGAGTGGAATCTCCGCAAACAGTTTGAATAGTCCACGGTTAATAAGCCATAACCATTTATTATAACCGCCCGCATTTAATATGGATTTTGTGATTTCACATAGCACGGTTAACTAACCGCCTCCACTCCCGTGGGTTAGGACGTGGGCTACGGTTTTTAGCATTGGGTCACATGCCATCGGGGCTAGTCCTTTGACTTTTCTACTCAACAGAATTTTAAACAACAACTTAAACTTGCGCCCATTGTTAGTTAAGATCTAACGTATAGCCCAAATGGTTAGGCGCCCTTGCCCGCATCCACCAAGGTCTCGGGTTCAAACCTAACTACTCTCCAAAATTTTGATAAACCACTTTCTGTCCAACCTGGGGCCACGTGGTGGCCTCCAAGCTTACCACATGGCACCCATTAATTGGCCAAAAAATAACAAAGTCAAACTAACATCTAATAGTCAGTTGCCACTTGTCACTGTCTGATATGTCTAAGTGGAATATTCCCATAATATTCCTTAGAATATTATTTTTTCAATTTTTCCAAATTTAATAGTCAAACTTGGTCAACTCATTTTTGGATTTTACTGGAGATTTCAAACCTTAATAACGTTCACATACAACCTCGGTTTTGAGGAACGTTCATGGCGCCAGAATCGCAGCGACGAGACCTTTCCGATCGTTTAGATTACAACCATTTCTGAGCACTTCCATTTTTGAGAAATTTTCATAACTTGGACGTGATCTCCTGATCAACAAGAGAGCTTAGTCATTAGCTCAGCTGTGCAATACCCATTTTTTCTCTACACCAAGAGAACTTCTGAGTGCTCACAGACTTTCTCAATGCATCTGCAACATTCTTCAAAGTGTCCACCTTTACCAGCAACACCCTTTTATCCTCAACTATATCTCTCACAAAGTGATATTGAACATCAATGTGCTTTGTCTTTGAATGATAAACAGGGCTCTTAGCCAAGAAATTTGCACTTTGGCTATCACAGTCTATCCTTATAGCCCACTACCCCAATCCCATACTTGAACATAATATCTGTAACCAAATTGCTTCCTTGCTTGCATGAGTGGTTGCCATGTATTATGTTTTTGTAGTTGAAAGAGCCACTGTAGACTGTGTTTTACTCATCCAACTGACTGCACCTCCAAATAGGCTAAACACATACCCACTTGTAGATCTTCTTTGGTCCAAATCTCCAGCCTAGTCTACATCAACAAAACTAAGGATTTCCAAAACTCTGTCCAATCCTAGTCTTCCCTGGTAGCACAAACCATAATCATTAGTGCCACACAAATATCTGAAAACCTGCTTCACTGCTGCCCAATTCTCCTTTCCTAGTTTTGACATAAACCTACTCAATACTCTCGCTGCATGTGCAATGTCTAGTCTAGTACATACCATTGCATACATCAGGCTACCCACTTCACTTGCATATGGAACACAGGACATATCCTCCTCTTCTTCTTGTGCCTTGGGACACTGTTCAACAGATAGATTTACACCTACAGGAATAGGAACCTTCACTGGTTTACTATCCTACATATTGAACCTCTACAATATTGTCTCGATATACTTCCTCTGGTTTAAACAGATCTTCCTCTTTCCCCGATATCTTTTAATTTCCATGCCCAAAATATAGTTTGTAGCACCAATATCCTTCATGTCGAATTTGGAGAACAATTGGGTCTTCAAATCCTGGATAATTTGTTTGTCATTTCCAATCAGCAACATATCATCCACATAAAATACCAAATAAATAACACAGTCACCAATTAATTTAAAATACACACATGGATCCTCCTTAGATCTGGTGAAGCCAAGTCCCCATATATAGGTATCAAATTTCTGAAACCACATCCTTGGTGACTGTTTTAACCCATACAGAGACCTTTTTAACCTGTATACAAGTTCTTTCTTACCCTTCAACATAAAGCCTTCATGTTGCTTCAAGTAGATCTCCTCTTCCAAATCCCCATGAAGAAATGTTGTCTTCACATCCATCTTTTCTACCTCAAAATCAAATGTAGCAACAACAGATAAAAGTAATCTAATAGAAGTAACCTTGGAAACATGAGAAAAAATATCACCAAAATCTATTCCCGGCACCTGGGAATAACCTTTTGCTACCAATCAAGCTTTGTATTTCTCCACCTTGCATTCTACATTCATCTTCTTCTTAAACACCCATTTGCTCCTGATGGGCTTCCTTCCAGCCGACAAATCCACCATATCCCATGCCTCATTTTTGTGCAGAAATGCCATTTCATCAACCATGGCCTCCTTCTAGATTTTTCCATCCTCTGAATCCACTGCCTCCCTCATAGTTTTGGGATCATCATTAGTTATAGTTAAAGAAAAATTTGCATATAAAGAATATGGACTATACCTTTTTGGTTGCCTTCTTTCCCGAACTGTTCTTCTCATAGCTGGAGTTTGTGGCTCTTCCTCTTCTAAATCTTCTTTTGTTGTATAATTTGGTTCATCCTCCTTTAGCTCAAAATATATCTTCTCATGTTCCTTTGGTAGGACTTCATGTTTAACAACATATTTCACCTCTCTAAACACCACGTCTTGGCTATACACAACCTTCTTTGTTTTTGGATTCCAAAGCTTGTAACCTTTTAAACCATCCTTATACCCAATAAAGATGCACCTTTTAGATTTATTATCCAACATCGTCATTTTCTCCTTTGGAACATGTACATATGCATCACATCCAAATACCCTCAGATTTGAAAGAGAGGGCTTCTTACCAGTCCATACCTCATGTGGATTCTTATCCTCCAATGTTGATGAAGGTGATCTGTTAACCAGGTAACATGCAGTCTCCACTACTGCAGCCCAAAATTCTTGTCCTAACCTGGTACCACTGAGCATGCTTCTTGCCTTTTCCATCAGCGTTCTATTCATTATTTCTGCAACTCCATTTTTTTGAGGTGTGTATAGATTAGTCTTCTGCCATGCTATACCACACTTCTTACATAATTCTTCAAATTCCTTCTTGCAAAACTCTCCACCATTATATGTCCTTAGCACCTTTATCTTCTTCTCTATCTGGTTTTCCACCAAAGCCTTAAATTATTTAAATCTTTCAAAGACTTCAGATTTCTTCCTCTAGAAATATATCCATGTATTCCTTGAGAAGTCATCTATAAATGAAACATAGTACACAGAATTTCCCAGTGATGGAACCGACACAGGTCCAAACACATCACTGTGCACAAGCTCTAATATCTTGTTCGCCCTCTTAGCACCAAAAGAAAAACTCACCCGATTCTGCTTCCCATATACACAATGTTCACATAAATCAAAATCCAAAGAGAAATTAGACATACCTTCTACCATACCATTTCTATGCAATATTCAAAGGCCCTTCCCTCCAATATGTCCAAGCCTTTGATTCCATAGCATGGTCTTTTCTCCAAAGACCGCCAAGCTTTCCGCTCCACTTTCAGGAACCACAGAACTATTGCACCCATCAATAACAATGCTACCCTGAAGCTTGTATAGGGTTCCAATCCTAACTCCCCGCATTAATACCAATTCTCCATGAACAATCTTGTAGGTATCTTTATCAAACATTGTTTTTACACCTGCATCATCCATCTTGCTTACACAGATTTGTGGCCAATGCAGGAATATGCAAAACACCAAGAAGTGTTCTAGCCCTTCCACCTTGCAGCTTTAGCTTGACTTTTCCACGTCTGACAATTTTGGCCTTCCTATCATCCCCTAAGAATAAATCACCATGATCATACTTCTCATACTCACAAAACCACTCCCTATGGGGAGTGAAGTGAAAGGATGCACTTGAGTCAATAAACCATGCCTCATGATCTACATGTGTATTTGAAGAAGAAGCCAGATGCACATCACCACCTTCATCTGAGGTGGTTTTTGCCTCTGCAGAAGGAGCATCATCAGATCCCTTTCCTTTCTCAGGAGCTTTTTATTTGCAATCCTTTTTGTAGTGCCCTTCCTTTCCGCATTTCCATCACACCTTTACAGACTTTCCTGGAGATTTAGATCTCCCTCTAGATTTAGATCTCCCACTTGAAACCTTATTTTTGTTTCTATTTTGGGACCTTCCTCTTACAGATAAGGCATCTCCATTCTGGCCCTCCATATTTCTCTGTCTCATTTCCTCCGACAGCAAGGCTGAGACAATTTCATCAAAATTCAAGGTAGTTATGTTGCTACCTATTGCAATAACCAGACTGTCCCGCGAATCTAGTAGAGAACACAACAAACTGATGCACTTATCTTCATCTGAGATTTTAATATCAATAGATGACAACTGACTTACCATAGTATTGAAGGTGTTTAGATGCTCTGTCATTGAGTCTCCATCCTTCATCCTCAGGGTATACAGCTTTTTCCGTAGGAACAATTTATTCACCAAAGACTTAGATTGGTACAAAGTTCCTAGCTTGTCCCACAAAGTCTTTGTCATAGCTTCCCCAGATACATTCAATAATATCGAATCTGAGATACACAATTGTATTATTCTCTTTGTCTTCTGATCCAACTTCTTCCATACTTCATCTAACATTGTCGTTGTTTTAGTACCCAGATCTACCGTGATCCACTAATCTTTATGCACTAGCAGATCCTCCATATTGAGCTTCCACAACTCAAAACCCTGACCATTAAATTTCTTGATCTTTATCTTTCCACTACTTTTCATCTTCTTTCACCATAATAATCGATCCCACATATCTCCCAGTGAATAGGGTCTACTACAGGCCTGAGCAAAAACCCCTATGTAGCAAAGGCATCCCATTGAAGCCGAAACAGCTCTGATACCAAATGTAGGTTTTAACCCTGTATAGAAATTATCTACAAATGAATATTAAAAACAGAAAATAAAAAATAGCGAGATCATAAAACATAAAAAAGGTATACATAGATATTTTCCCTCAGATCCCAATCGGGACTACTAGCTTGATTTTTCATTATATTCCTTTCAGTTTTACAACACATATATATACATGTTGAAGCATTCATAAACCCCAATCCATTAACCCTGGATTAGAACATAACCATAGTTCCCTTGACCGGATCTACAAAATACCAGGGTCTGAAAACCATCATGCCCTAAAACCATGTGCAAACCCATGCATAAAACCATGTGTAGGTCCGCCCACCAAAAAAGAGGGTCCAACTTTTTTTTTCTCGGGGTGCTACCCCGGACACCAAATAAGGGAGGCTGGCACCCCCCCTGTGACCCCACTGTTGCACCCGGCATAACTTACAAGCAGATCTCTCGCCCCCCCTCTCACCTCCCGCATGTGCAACTAATCGTGGAAAGAATATAACACATACCGAACATTCTCCCACTAGTTGTTTTCTTTCTGCGTGGGGCCACAGGAGAGCTTATTCATTATTCCATATCTGCAATACCCATTGTTTCTCTACACCAATAGAAGTTCTGAGTGCTCACAAACTTCATCAATGCATCTACAACATGTTGAAACCTTAGTTAAACTAAGAGGGGGGGGTGAATTAGTTTAACACCTTCAAGAAATTTTAAAACCTTTCAATTAAACTTATTTACAATTTATCTTCATGATCAATTTTTATATGGAAACAAACTTATATGTGCATAAATGTTAAGATAATGTAACAGCAGAATTATGACAAGAGAAGTAAGTATTAAGCAGACTGAATAACCATATCAACACATAGACATCACACACAGAGACAACAGATATACATGGAAACCCATAAAGGGAGAAAACCACATCTTATTATTGTTGTGATGTAAAGGCAAGCTCCAACTCCCTCTCACCACTAATTTTCTGTAAGCACCAACCTGCAGGAGGATCCAACCTCAAATTCTGCAAGCTACAACTTGCAAGGAAGCTTCAACTCCCTCTTTTTCATAAAAGAAACATTTGCTAATTTACCTTGGATATCAGCTCTGTTCTATACCTTTGATTTTTTTTTACTGTACTCCAATCTTCATATTTGCTTGATTATTTCTTTTTCTTCAATTCTGCATTCTCTTCTCTTTTATCAATTTACTCAGAGAAATGTATCCATTTCAACTTTACAGTGTAATTTTATCTTTCTCCGGAGACTTGCCAATTACATCACAAACAATGTAAACAGTTAAAAACTTTCATTCAATTACAGTATAAATTTCGAATCATTTCAACAACTCTGCTCTCTCTCTCTTTTCCTCTCTCTTTCCAACAACAGCCACGCCTCTCTTTTTTGTTTCACTATATTCATTTTCCCTATTCATTGCAGTTGCATAATTGCTGCCTATACAACTGTCTTTTAATCGAACATAAAAAAAATAACTCTCGGCGTTATTATAGAACCTTTTTAGCAAAATGAATATATCTATACTCACAATCTTTATCATGAAATAAGACCTCAACCATCAAAGATGTAACCTTTGGTTTCGTATTGAAAATAAATGCTTTGACTCATTAAATATACATTCCGGATTTGTCATTCTCATAAAACAAATATCTGCTCGCCAATCAAAAGTTTTATAACCTTCTTAATAAACCATGGGTTTTATATTAATGAACAACCAACTAACCTCTGAAAGATTTGGGCCCCACAGCATTATAAACTCTAAACTCTTATGCTCTATTCGTCGATGCGATTAATTGCAACTTGAAGACTCCCAATGCGATAATTTCTTGTTCACTTTATTTTGCCGATGCAATGAATCATTGTTCACTTTATTTTGCCGATGCGATGAATCACTATTCACTTTATTTTGCCGATGCGATGAATTATTGTTTACATTGAAATGCCAAGGTGATGAAACACTGTTATGCCGAAATTCAAGCACTTATGAATCATAGTTCACAGACCCGTCGGGTCCGCATCTTCATCGCAATCGCAACTTCTATTGTCATGCTCCGCTGCCACACATTTCTCTGATGCGATTGGGTGAGGGTCCCACCATATAATATTTCACTTGCTTTAAACCGAACGTATCTCCATTACTCATATATAACTTTATATAAAGCCACATTATGACTCTATAATCCATTCGATTTACACATACGGATTCAATTCGGGCTTAACCTTTGATAAAATAACATTTTATTGAATGTCGGCAGCTTTGACTGTGTGTGGAAGTCATTTCTTTATATACCCACGACTTTATAAATTTACCATTGTTCAAGATCCGAACGCTTAATATGATTTTAATATTCGAGGACCCAGGTATTTTAAAGTGTACCTCATACTCAGTTTAATTCCTGTAAGGTTCGACTTGTCACATAATATATATAACACCATACATATATATATATATTCCCCCATATGCATACTCCTCGAATTTCCATTAATACTCGGGCCCATAATATGCACAGTTTGCCTTTGATATCAACATGTAGCGCCTATAGCACCCCACCATGGTTTATAATATTAACATGGAAATTCATATTCGCGGGTGATTCACAGGTCCCACACATACAATAGCGAATTGGAATCGCCCGTACCTTGAGTTATCTTCCACGCTAATTGACGTGCGACCACCGTTCGATGGACGCGCCTCCAGATCGGACAACGCATGGCCATATCGCGTTCATTCCGTCATCGATGGTTAACGTGCGATGGCACACAATGAGGACAGTATCTCCAAACCGCTTAAGGCCACGTGTCTGCCTATGGCATTGATCGCGTTCGAATTGGGAATACAACTTATCGTACAAAAGCGGTGCGATGAAAACCGTCTGGTGTTCCAAACCCACTGTCACTGTTCACACCTCGTGGTTCCGTTCAGTTGCGCTCGAGGTTCCATTCCTTCCTTCTTTTGTTCACGATCCCAATATGTCTTATTAACTTTGTTTTCATACGGTTCTTCAGTTATTCTCTGTCGCTCCTTCAACATGGTGCTTCCGCTATCATAACGCACAGCTCCATTCACGCATAGGTTTATCACCAGTCCTCTGCGATCGATTCATGATTCCTTAACGACTCTGCCTCAGCCTCCACTGCTCGATTGTTTCTCTACCTCTGTATATATCCTGTCACTATATTTCCTGTTATTGTACATATCCTATCATTTTGTTTCTGCTACTCTGCCAAATTTGCACTCCTGTCACTGTATTTTCCTTATCCTCTTTCTCACTCTGTTCTCCTCATGTTCCTGCATATCCTGTCACTATATTCTGCTTTGCCTCTGTTGCTGTCCTTTGCCACTGCTACTGTCCTGCTGCTGTCCTTTGCCACTGCCGTTGTCCTACTGTTGTCCTTTGCCATCAATGACAACACTTCTAACACGACATTCTTCAAAGTGTTCACCTTTACCAACAACACCCTTTTATCCTCAACAATATCTCTCACAAAGTGATATTGAACATCAATGTGCTTTGTCTTTGAATGAAAAGCAGGGTTCTTAGCCAATAAAATTTCACTTTGGCTATCATAGTCTATCCTTATAGCCCACTGCAACAACCCCATATTTGAACACAATATTTGCAACCAAACTACTTCCTTGCTTGCATGAGTGGCTGCCATATATTCAGCCTCTGTAGTTGAAAGAGCCACTACATACTGTCTTTTACTCATCCAACTAACTACACCTCCAAATAGGCTAAACACATACCCACTTGTAGATCTTCTTTGGTCCAAATCTCCAGCCCAGTCTGCATCAAAAAAACCATGGATGTCCAAAACTCTGTCCAATCCTAGTCTTCCTTAGTAACACAAACCATAATCACTTGTGCCACGCAAATATCTGAAAACCTGCTTCACTGTTGTCCAATGCTCCTTCCCTAGTTTTGGCATAAACCTGCTCAATACTCCCACTGCATGTGAAATGTCTGATCTGGTACAAACCATTGCATACATCAGGCTACCCACTACACTTGCATATGGAACACGGGATATATCCTCCTCTTCTTCTTGTGCCTTGAGACACTGTTTAGCAGATAGCTTTACACCTACAGGAATAAGAACCTTCACCGGTTTACTATCCTACATATTGAACCTCTGCAATATTGTCTTGACATACTTCCTTTGGTTTAACCAGAGCTTCCTCTTTGTCCGATCTCTTTTAATTCCATGCCCAAAATATGGTTTGTAGCATGAAGATCCTTCATATGGAATTTGGAGAAAAATTGGGTCTTCAAATATTGGATAGTTTCTTTGTCATTTCTAATCAGCAACATATCATCCACATACAAGACCAAATAAATAACACGGTCACCAATTAATTTAAAATACACACAGTGATCCTCTTTTCTTCTGGTGAAACCAAGTCCCCGTATATATGTATCAAATTTCTGATACCACATCCTTGGTGACTATTTTAATCCATACAGGAACTTTTTTAACCTACATACAATTTCTTTATTATCCTTCAGCATAAAGCCTGCAGGTTGCTTCATGTAGATCTCCTCTTCCAAATCCCCGTGAAGAAATGTTACCTTTACATCCTTCTTTTCTACCTCAAAATCAAATACAGCAACAACAGATAAAATTAATCTAATAGAAGTAGCCTTGGCAAAAAAAGAAAAAATATCACCAAAATCAATTCCTGGCACCTGGGAATAACCTTTTACTACCAATCGAGCTTTTTATTTCTCCACCTTGCCTTCTACATTCATCTTCCTCTTAAACACCCATTTTCTCCCAATGGGCTTCCTTCTAGTCGGCAACTCCAGCAGATCCCATACCTCATTTTTGTGCAAGGATGTCATTTCATCAACCATGGCCTCCTTCCAGAGTTTTCCATCCTTGAATCCACTACCTCCCTGACAGTTTTGGGATCATCATTAGTGATAGTTAAAGAAAAATTTGAACAGAAAGCAGATGGACTATACCTTTCTAGTTGTCTTATTTCCCGAACTGATATTCTCACAGTTGGAGTTTGTGGCTCTTCCTCTTCTGAATATTGTTTTGTTGTAGAGTCTAATTCATCCTCCTTTAGCTCAAACTCTATCTTCTCAGGTTCCTCTAGTATGAATTCATGATTAACAACATCTTTCACCTCTCTAAACACCACATCTTGGTTGTACACAACCTTCCTTGTTTTTGGGTTCCAAATCTTGTAACCTTTTAAACCATCCTTATACCCAATAAAGATGCACATTTCAGATTTATTATCCAACTTGTTCCTTTTATCCTTTGGAACATGTACATATGCATCACATCCAAATACCCTCATATCTGAGAGAGAGGGTTCCTTACCAGTCTATACCTCATGTGGAGTCTTATCCTCCAACGCTGATGAAGGTGCTATGTTAACCAGGTACCATGCAGTATCCACTACCTCTCCCCAGAATTCCTATCCTAACCCGGTACCACTGAGCATATCATGGAACTAATATAACACATACCCAAAAAGTTTGGTCCTAGTCCCGAATCCTAGTGCAAAAAATTTAAAAACAAGAAATTAGCTAAATATGTGTGGATGTCTGGGCCACTTAATTTTCTGCTAATTATTCTATGTGTTTGGTATCTTTTACCAGCAAATCGTTTGTTCAGATAGCATTTGTGGATTTAAGGCCACTTACTTTCCCCTACTTAAACTATGGGTGATTTGAAATTATAAAAAGCTAAAATTAAAACAAATTATTTGGTAAGCTAAACACCAACAAAAACTACCCTAACTAGTCATGAAATACCATAGCACAGTGATGGAAAATTTCTTATGGATTGCCAACACCCTACAACTTCAAAAAATTGAGAAAAAACAGTGAAAAATGAGCTCATTGCCTACTGTGCGACTTATTTTCACACAGGCACGAATTTCACGCATCTGTCTGGGTTGAACGCGTGCTGATTACAGTGACTGAAAAAATCTGCCTTATTTGAGCCAAATTTCTCACTAAGGGTGAATGAAAAGTGCTGAGAGGAAGCAGGAGTGATCTTGCATCCAATCTTGGTAGGAGAGAGGACGTGCAACAACAACCACTAGCTTAAAAGAAAGAATAAATTGGAGTCACCATTCTTGTTGTAGTGTATTCAAGGCATGGGTGGACAAAATACACTATGCTTAATAGGGAGGCTACTTTCCTATAAGCAATTCATAGGTCAATTGGTTTGTTAGATCGTTAGTGGAACAAAATAAGATGTAGTAAACTAACTAAGAAACATAGCATGCTACATCAATGAAGAAATAAAAACAAAATAATCATGTACAATAACAAGCTCAATCATGTCAAACACACTAATAATTCAAATGGAGAACCCTCTCCCTTTATTAGGTGTTGGTGGTATAAGAGAATAGGATGCTAAATCACTTGAAATTGATCCTTAGAGCTATGGATCTCTAATATCCAAGACAAGGGGGTATCTTCCCTTCAAGCTTTCTACAAGCCACTCTCTCCCCTCGACAGATGGTAGAATGACAGACTAGTGAACTTCTTCTCTTGGATTGAGGTTTAAGGTGGCCAACAACTGAATCCTTCCAATCCTCTTGCTCCTTGGACAACACAAGCTAGTTTTCTCTTAAGCAATTTGGAAAGCATAACAATGTGTTCTCATGTTTCTCTTCCCATGGCAGTATTTTTTAGAAAAATTTCAAATTTTCCCTCCCTCTCTTGGTAAAAGAGGGATTTTCACACAATAAGGGGAGGATGATTCCTTTGTATGCTGCACTAAAGCCTCAAGGTGGCTCCAAGGCAGTTGTACTTGGCTCACTTCAGTGGGAATCTTCTTCTTCAAGTGTGCCAATTGGTCCCGAATGGTGACTGATCCGGATTTATGCAGGAACACAACAGAATAAACATATAACCATAAATACAAAGATGCAACGGAAATAACACTTCATTTCATTAATATCAAAGAACTGAAATTTGCTTACAGACAGAATGGAAATAAAACTAGCTAGGGCGCTGGTAGCTATCTCTGAGAAGAGATGTGGCGGCTACAGGCCTCTGAACTGAGTTACAATGAGGCTCGAGGGCCTATTTATTATTTAGAAATAATGGGAAATCCTAAACAACCAAAACCCTAACCCTAGGAGATGAAGCGCCAAAACTATGGGCCCCGTTTGGGTAAATTGGTGTTTCAACTTCCCAGGGGCGTAACTTTGGCATACGATCTTCGTTTGATGCGTACCATACCTTGTTAGAAAGATCTATCCGAGGACTACAAATTTTGAATGAGCAACATCAATTGATGGACCCATGTCACTCTCTGTTTTCCCAAAAAACGTCGTTTAGGGCCTCAAAACGACTCCGGAAGTTCAGGACCCGAAAAAATGCTAAAAATAGTAAGTTGTGCCGAAACTAAAAAACTAAAAGAGACAATGGTGGGGCCCCAAGTGGAATAGGTGGGTGACCACCAATATCCACCTAGATCATTCCTCCCCCCTTAGGAAGCAATGGTCCCCATTGCGTTAAGTTCCTCCATGAGATGAGGAAAATTCTCCTGAACTTGGTCCCTAGTGAACCACTTTCCTTGGTGCAGGAGTTGGCCAGCTTTGACAACCTGATACAGTTGGATCTTCTGTTGGCGAGTGTTCTTGATTTGCATGTCCATGATAAAATTTGTGGTGGCCTATTCCATGCAGTCTGGGTTTAACTCTGTTGGTGTGATTTTTTTTGCAATGTCAGAGGTGTCCAGTAGAGGTGGGAAGTAAGGACGAAGGCGGTCCACATTGAATACTGGGTGTAGACCAATGAATGGTGGAATACTGAGCACGAAGGCATTGTTCCCTACAGCCTTGGTGATGGTGTATGGCCCATATCGGGGTGGTCAAAGCTTGCGGTGGGGTCCAGTGAGGCGCTCCTTCTGCAAATGTAGCCATACTTTCTCGCCCACCTGGAAGTTGTGTGGCACCCGGTGTTGATCATGGAGTTGCTTGTACTTAGCATTGGCTCTGTCCAATATGTCATGAAACTGTTGGCGAATGTGTTGAATGCACTCGATGAAGCTATTTTCTTTGTCGACTTCAGACTAGACATCAGCCGAATCGGCCTGAGTAGCCGCAAATGGCATGGCTACGTCAATGGGACATAGTGGCTGGAATCCCAAGCCCACCTAAAAGGGACTATGGTCAATTGAACTGTGGAGAGCCTGATTATAAATATGTTGTACATAGGGGAGGCTCTCATCCCATGTACGTGGATGCTTTGAATTGTACATGCGCCAAATGTGTACAATCATTCTGTTGACGACCTCTGTCTGGCCATCTATTTGGGGATGGAAAGCTGTGGACTTGGTGAGCTTGGTGTCCAGCATTGACCAGAGGCTGGACCAAAATTTGCTAAGGAACCTGCTATCTCGATCTGATATGATAGACTATGGGATCCCAAAGTGTACCCACACTCGTTCAAGGAAGAGTTTAGCAGTGGCTTCTGCTGTGATATTCTTCTTGCAAGCCGCCATACTGGCCATCTTCGAGAATCTATCGACAACCACGAAAACACAGTCATTTCCATGCTTAGTAGAAGGCAGGCCCGACATGTAATCCATGGAGATGGATTCCCAAGGTAGACTAGGGGTAGGTAGCAGAGTATATAGGCCTTGCTTCTTGATGGTCAGTTTGGCAATGGCACAGGCAGTGCAGGATCTGATGTGCTTCTCGACATCCTTGCGAAGGTTCCGCCAATAGAAATACTTCTGTAGTACAGCCATTGTTTTCTCGACAAAAAAAGGCCCAGGGACTCGACTGTTGTGTGCTTCCCATATCATCTTGGCACGCTCGCTTGAAGGAACACAAAGGTGTCCCAGGTGACATAAAAGTGCATCTTGGAGGTGAAAATTTGGAACTTGCGTACCCCCCAAGAGTGCCTTGTAAGTGTGGCCGAATTTTGGGTCACTCTCATAGAGAAGCGGCCAATCATAAGTCTCGTGCCCGTAAGAGTTGAGCACGGTGGTAAGCGCCACGATCGGTGGTCGGCTGAGGCAGTCTGCAACATTATTGGTGCTACCCTTCTTGTACTTGATGTTCAAATGAAACTGTTGCAAATATGTGGACCACTTCTGATGGCGATCATTCTGCAACTTCCCTTGTGTCTGTATGAACTGCAGGGGCCGGTGGTCTGTGTGGATGATTGTTTCCTTTCCCAAAATGTAATGCTTCCATTGTCGACAGGCTTGCACAATGGAATACATTTCTTTGTCATAGGTGGGATACTTGCGAACTGTCTCAGACAATGTCTCACTGTGATATGCCACTGGATGTCCCTGTTGAGTAAGAACTGCCCCAATAGCATAGTCGGAGGCATCTGTCTCGATCTCAAATGGCTGTTGCAAGTCTGGTAATGTGAGCACTGGGGCAGAACAGAGGCGATTTTTCAATTCTGTGAATGCCTTCTGTTGAGGTTCTGACCAAAAGAATTTTTCTCTCGCTCCTCCCTTGGTGACTTGACTTAAGGGCCAAGTGATATGAGATAATCCCAACACGAACCTACGGTAGAAATTAGCAAGACCCAGAAAGTTGTGAAGCTCTCTTATAGTGGTTGGGGCTGGCCAATCCCGAATGAATTGGATCTTATTTGGATCCACATGCACCCCCCTTTCACCAATAATGTATCCCAGATATTGAACCTGGGTCATGCCAAAAGTGCACTTCTCCAAATTGGCACACAACCTGTGTTGCCGCAGTGTTTGGAGGACTTGTCGGATGTGGTGAAGGTGCTCTTCCCAAGTCTGGCTGAAGATCAGAATGTCATCCAAGTACACCACTACAAATGAGTTGGTGAATGGCCACAAGATGTCTTCCATCATCCTCATGAAGGTTGCGGGAGCATTCTTCAACCCGAAAGGCATGACCAGCCATTCAAAAAGGCCTTCCTTGGCTTTGAAGGCAATCTTCCACACATCAGAGGGTTCAATTGGTACCTGGTGATAACCAAACTTCAAGTCGATCTTGCTGAAATATTTTTCACCTTTAAGTTGGTCCAGAAAGTCATCAATCCGTGGGATCGGGTACCTATTCCGTACATTGATCTAGTTCAGCGCCCGATAGTCAATACAGAGTCTCCATGTCCCATCCTTCTTCTGTACCAACACGATCGGGCTCCCACAGGGCGATGAACTTGGTCGGATGTGACCTTTCTGCAGCAGCTCTTGAATCTACCTCTTGATTTCATCGTTCTCCAGAACAGAGCACCGATAGATCGTTCCATTGGGTAGCAGCGCACCTAGGGTCAGATCAATCAGGTGCTTGACCTGACAGTGCAGAGGAACCCCTGTGGGTGAGGTGAAGATGTCCCTTTATTCCTCCACAACCTTATCCATTTGTTGTTGTCGTGAAGAGGAGCCATATCTGGAGGTCGTGGCCACAGTCTTCTTCGTGCCCTGGGGGCGGATCATCAGGAAAACAAATTTCCTGGTTTTGGAAATGAGCTTACTACATTGTTTTGCAGTAACCAAAGAGATAATGGTAGGAGGTGGTACCTCTGGTATCCTATACAACTTATTTCCCAAAGTAACAATAACAGCACAAGGCCGAGACTCATACACAGCATGATGCTTCCACAAGTATGGTTGTCCTAATAATACATCAGAAACGTCAATAGGAGCAACGTCACATAATACCTCATCCATGAAGGGCTTGATGCTACAGGGAAGGTGGCACTGCTGGCTGACGCGGAGATCTTGTCCTTGGTGAAGCCACCCGATGGTGTATGGATGTGGGTGAGTTGTGGTCGACAAGCCCAACCGCTTCATGACGTCTGCTGAAGTGAGGTTCTTTTGGCTCCCATTGTCGACAATGAACCATACTGGGGAGCCCTTTACCCACATCTAGGAGTGGAAGAGACGTTCCTCCTCCTCTGGATCTTCCGTTTCCTTCTTCTGGATCTTTGTAGTGGAAACAGTGGCGTTGGGCTCCACATCAATAATCTATTTCCCTTTGTCATTCCCCTTGTCAGGTTCTGATTCAGAGTCAGAGCATGCATCTGACTCAGAAGCCCTCATCTCGGCCACCAATAACTGTTTGGCCCGACACTCACTTGTGTTGTGAGTGGAGCTCTTATGGAACTCACACCACTTTCCCATGTCCTTCTTTGGCTTTGCGGTGTTGTTCTTTGCTTGTGGCTTCGACAGGTTGTCTTGAGTCGCCATGCCTTGGCATTGTCCTTTGTTCTGCAGTTTGGGAGCACCCTTCCCTTGCTTTTGATTCGCAGATCCAAAGTCTCGCTTCTTCTGCTTGAATTTCTGCTCAATCTTGGCAACATACCCGTATGTCGTACCAAGCGAGGAGATGTCGAGGAACTCCATTTCCTCCTGAATGTATCTGTGCCGACAACTGCGATACTTTAGCACCAGATGTTTCTCTGAATCTTTGATACCCAACTTGGTGTGCAGGGTATGGAACAGATTCGTCAGCTCATGCATATCTTGATTCCTTTGTTGTCGCAGCATGGTCCATTGTATGTACTTGTCCTCATAGCTCCCCACAGGATATTATTGTTCCTTGATGGCGTCTCGGAAATAATTCCAAGTGGGTACGGTCGAGAATAGAGAGGGTTCTGTCTCGTCCTTTTTCTCACAGTGGGTTTCCCACCAGTCCTTGACATGGGGGGCAGCTTTGAGGAGTGCAAAAATAATCTTCTCCCTGTCAGAAAAGTCATGAATCGAGAAATATCCTTCTAATAGATTCAACCATCTATCTACGGCATCTGCATCTATTTGACCCTCAAATATGGGAATGTCAAAATTTTCTTGTACTTTAAAAGGAGTCGCACCTCCAGAGTGGCTGCTAGATGCAGATGCGCCGCCGGTGGGCAGCCATTGAAGGATCTGGGCAAATTTATCCATCATCACGTTCCTTTGTTTTTCGAGGGCCTCCTCGAGCAATATTTTGATAGGATCTCCTGCTCCCTCATCTTTCTTTTCGTCCCCCATGGGCATCCGTCGGGGTTTGCGAGGTTGATCTTGCAAAGGTTCCACCAGATCGAGCCCTAACTCCTTATACCCCGACCTCGTTGGGGACATGCAAAGAAAGATCGAGAAAAAGAAGACCCCTCTAATACCACTGATCCGGATTTATGCAGGAATGCAACAGAATAAACATATAACCATAAATACAAAGATGCAGCGGAAATAACACTTCATTTCATTAATATCAAAGAACTAAAATTTTCTTACAGACATAATGGAAATAAAACTAGCTAGGGCGCTAGTAGCTATCTCTGAGAAGAGATGTGGCAGCTACAGGCTTCTGAACTGAGTTACAATGAGGCTCGAGGGCCTATTTATTATTTAGAAATAATGGGAAATCCTAAACAACCAAAACCCTAACCCTAGGAGATGAAGCGCCAAAACTATGGGCTCCGTTTGGGTAAATTGGTGTTTCAATTTCCCAGGGGCGTAACTTTGGCATACGATCTTTGTTTGATGCGTACCATACCTCGTTAGAAAGATCTATCCGAGGACTACAAATTTTGAACAAGAAAAATTGGTCCATGGACCCATGTTGCTCTCTGTTTTCCCAAAAAACGTCGTTTAGGGCCTCAAAACGACTCCGGAAGTTCAGGACCCGAAAAACTGCTAAAAATAGTAAGTTGTGCCGAAACTGAAAAACTGAAGGAGACAATGGTGGGGCCCCAAGTGGAATAGGTGGGTGACCACCAATATCCACCTGGATCAGTTACTTTCCGCATAATCAGGACCACACGGCTCTTTGAGGGATAGTTTCGATGATCTTCGCAGCTATCGAAGAAAAATCTACAAAGATTGCTTGGGATTAGTGCTTTTTGTGCCCAGTTTAATAAATTTGCCTGCTTGACCTTAGGAAAAGTTAAAAATTTTAGCTCCTATAATATATTCCTTCCTTGTAAATCCTTATTTGTACCTTCTACTTGATGTTTCCTAATGTCTTTTGCTTGTACGATTTTCCAATGTTAACAATGGCCACAATTGATCCAGGTGGATATTGGTGACCACCCACCTATTCCACCTAGACCTCCAGTCGTTTTCATCAGTTTCCTTGTTTATAACAGCATTTATTCAAATTCCAAAACCTTAGGTCTAGGTTAGAGGATTAAAATCACTGACGCTACCAAACCAAGAATCTCAACCATAACCACTTTGCACAGTGGAAAATATAAAGCGGTAAATCACACATGCACAAGATAAACAATTTTTTACAAAAATGTACAATCACTAATATTTGTTATATCAAACCAAAATCTAAATAATACAACCGTCTATGGTATACAATATGCAATGACAAACTCGATGTTGTATCTCATCATGTCGGTACTTCGCTTCCATACTGCTCACTAGTAGTGCCTTGGTCCATTAAGGCCACTACACATCGAGACTCCAAGAGGGCTGCCACCTAACACTACTACAAGTCACTTTTGTAGAGTGTACACGAGATGATCCAATCTTCTCTTTGGGTAGGCCTAATCTCGAACTCCAATCTTCTAAGGTATTTGTCACCTTTTTTTATCTAGGTGGATATTGGTGGCCACCAGCCTATTCCACTTGGGGCCCCACCATTGTCTCTTTCAGTTTTCATTTTTGGCACAACTTACTATTTTTAGAAGTTTTTTGGGTCCTGAACTTCTAGAGCTGTTTTGAGGCCCTAAATGACGTTTTTTGGGAAAACCGGGAGTAAAATGGGTCCTTGGACTAATGTTGCTCACACCGAAAGTTGAAATCCTCGGATAGATATTTCTAGCAAGGTATGGTGCGTGTCAAACGGAGATCGTATGCCAAAGTTATGTCCCCGGGAAGTTGAGACACCAATTTACCCAAACAGGGCCCATAGTTTTGGTGCTTCATCTCCTAGGGTTAGGGTTTTGGATGTTTAAGGTTTTCCATTGTTTCTAAATAATAATTAGGCCCTCGAGCCTCATTATAACACAGTTCAAAGGCATGTAGCTGCCACATCTCTTCTCAGAGATAAGCTACCAGCGCCCTATCTAGTTTATTCCCATTCTCTCTGTAAGAAAATTTCAGTTCTTTGATATTAATGAAACGAAGTGTTATTTCTGCTGCATCTTTTTATTTATGGTTATATGTGTATTCTATTGTGTTCCTGCATAAATCTGGATCAGTGGTATCAGAGTGGTCTACTTTTTCTCGATCCTTCTTTGCATGTCCCCAACAAGGTTGGGGTATAAGGAGTTAGGGCTCGATCTGGTTGAACCTTTGCAAGATCAGCCTCGCAAACCCCAGCGGCCGCCCATGGGGGACGAAAATAAAGATGAGGGAGTAGGAGATCCTGTAAAAATATTTCTCGAGGAGGCCCTGGAAAAACAAAGGAATGTGATGATGGATAACTTTTCCCATATCCTTCAATGACTACCCATCGGCAGCGCATCTGCATCCAACAACCACTCTGGAGGCGCGACTCCCTTTAAGGTACAAGTAAACTTTGACATTCCCATATGTGAGGGTCAAATAGATGCAAATGTCATAGATAGATGGTTGAATCTATTAGAAGGATATTTCTCGGTTCATGACTTTTCCAACCAGGAGAAGATTATTTTTTCACTCCTCAAAGATACCCCCCATGTCAAGGACTGGTGGGAAACTTACTGTGAGAAAAGGGACAAGATAAAACCCTCTCTTTTCTCAATTGTACCCACTTGGAACTCTTTCCGAGATGCCATCAAGGAACAATACTATCCCGTGAGGACCTATGAGGAAAAGTACATGCAATGGACCATGTTGTGGCAACAAAGTGATCAAGATGTGCATGAGCTGACGAATATGTTCCATACCCTGAGCACAAATTTTGGTATCAAAGGTTCGAAGAAACATTTGGTGCTAGAGTATCGATGTTTTCTACACATATAAATTCAGGAGGAAATGGAGTTCCTCGACATCTCCTCGCTTGGTACGGTATACCAGTATGTTGCCAAGATTGAGCAGAAATTCAAAGAGAAGAAGCGAGACTTTGGATCTGTGAATCAAAATCAAGGGAAAGGTACCCCCAAACCATAGAACAAAGGACAAAGCCGAGGCATGGCGGCACAAGACAACCTACCAAAACCACAAGCAAAGAATAACATCGTGAATCCAAAGAAGGACACGGGAAAGTGGTGTGAGTTCCATAAGAGCTCCACTCACAACACAAGTGAGTGTCGGGCCAAGCAGTCGATGGTGCCTGAGATGAGGGCTTGTGAATCAGATGCATGCTCCGACTCTAAATTAGAACCTGACAAGGGGAATGACAAAGGAAAACATATTATTGATGTAAAGCCCAACACCATTGTTGCCACTGCAAATATCCAGAAGGAGGAACCAGAAGATCCAGAGGAGGAGGAGCATCTCTTCCACTCCCAGATGTGGGTAAAGGGTTCCCCGCTACAGTTCATTGTCAACAATGGGAGCCAAAAGAACCTCATTTTAGCAGACACCGTGAAACATTTGGTCTTGCCGACCACACCACACCCATAGCCATACACCATCGAGTGGCTTCACCAAGGATGGGATCTTCGTGTTATCCAGCAGTGTTGCCTTCCCTACAGCATCAAGCCCTTCACAGATGAGGTATTATGTGACATTGCTCCTATTGATTTTTCTGATGTATTATTAGGCCAACCAAACTTGTGGACGCGACATGCTATGTATGAGTCCCGGCCTTGGGCTGTTATTATTACTTTGGGAAATAAGATATACAGGATACCAGAGATACCACCACCTGCCGCTATCTCTTTGGTTATTGCAAATAAATGTTGTAAGCTCATTTCCAAAACCAAGAAATTTATTTTCCTGATGATCTGCCCCTAGGGCAAGAAGAATTTTGTGGCCATGACCTCCTGACAAGGCTTCTCTGCATGACAACAACAAATGGACAAGGTTGTGGAGTAGTATGGGGACATCTTCACCTCACCCACAGGGGTGCCTCTGCACTATTAGATCAAGCACCCCATTGATCTGACCCCAGGTGCGCCGCTACCCAATGGACTGATCTATCAGCGCTTTGTTATGGAGAACGATGAAATCAAGAGGCAGGTCAGGATTTGTTGCAGAAAGGTCACATCCAGCCAATTTCATCACCCTATGGGAACCTGATTGTGTTGGTACAGAAGAAGGATGGGACTTGGAGACTCTGTATTGACTATCGGGCGTTGAACAAGATCACTGTCTGGAATAGGTACCCGATCCCATGGATTGATGACCTTCTAGACCAACTCAAAGGGGAAAAATGTTTCAACAAGATCGGCTTGAAGTCTAGGTATCACCAGGTACCAATTGAACCCTCTGATGTGTGGAAGACTACCTTCAAAGCCAAGGAGGGCCTTTTCGAGTGGCTGGTCATGCCTTTCTTGTTGACGAATGCTCCCGCAACCTTCATGAGGTTGATGGACGACATCTTGCAGCCATTCACCAACTCATTTGTACTGGTGTACTTGTATGACATTCTGATCTTCAGACAGACTTGGGAAGAGCACCTCCACCACATCCGACAAGTCCTCCAAACACTGCGGCAACACAAGTTGTGTGCCAATTTGGAGAAGTGCACTTTTGGCATGACCCGTGTTCAATATCTCGGATACATTATTGATGAAAGGAGGGTGCATGTGGATCCAACCAAGATCCAAGTCATTCGGGATTGGCCAGCCCCAACCACTCTAACAGAGCTTCGTATCTTTCTGGGTCTTGCTAATTTCTACCGCAGGTTCGTGTTGGGATTCTCTCATATCACTTGGCCCTTGAGTCAAGTCACCAAGGGAGGAGCGAAAGAAAAATTATTTTGGTCGGAATCTCAACAAAAGGTTTTCATATAGTTGAAACATCGCCTCTATTCTACCCCAGTTCTCACATTACCAGACTTGCAACAACCATTTGAGATCGAGACAGATGCCTCTGACTATACTATTGGGGAATTTCTTACTCAACAGGGGCATCCAATGGCATATCACAGTGAGACATTTTCCGACATAGTTTGCAAGTATCCCAATTATGACAAAGAAATGTATTCCATTGTGCAGGTTTGTCGACAATGGAAGCATTACACTTTTGGGAAGGAAACAATCATCCACACAGACCGCCGACCCCTACAGTTCATACATACACAAGGGAAGTTGTAGAACGATCGCCATTAGAAGTGGTCCACATATCTGCAACTATTTCATTTGAACATCAAGTACAATAAGTGTAGCACCAATATGTTGCAGACTACCTCATTCTACCACCGATCGTGGCATTAACCACCGTGCTCAACTCTTGTGGGCACGAGACTTCTAATTGGTCGCTTCTCTACAAGAGCAATCCAAAATTCGACCACACATAAAAGGCACTCTTTGGGGGTACGCAAGTTCCAAATTTTCACCTACAAGATGCACTGTTATGTCACCTAGGACACCTTTATGTTCCTTCAAGTGAGTGTTCCAAGACGATATGGGAAGCACACTACAGTCAATTCGTTGGGAATTTTGGGGTCGAGAAAACAGTGGGAGTACTGCAAAAGTATTTCTATTGGCTGAATCTTTGACAGGATGTCGGGAAGTACATCAGATCCTACACTGCTTGCGCCATTGCCAAATAAACCATCAAGAAGAAAGGCCTATATACTCCGCTACCTACCCCTATTCGGCCTTGGGAATCCATCTCCATGGATTACATGTTGGGCCTACCTTTTACTAAGCATGTAAATGACTGTGTTTTCGTGGTCGTTGACAGATTCTCGAAGATGGCCATCATGGCAGCTTGCAAGAAGAATATCACAGCAGAAGCCACTGCTATACTCTTCTTTGAACGAGTGTGGGTGCACTTCCGGATCCCACGGTCTATCATATAAGATTGGGATAGCAAGTTCCTCATCACATTTTGGTCTAGCCTCTGGTCAATGCTGGACACCAAGCTCACCAAGTCCACAGTTTTCCATCCCCAAACTGATGGCCAGACAGAGCTCGTCAACAGGATTATTGTACACATTTTGTGCATGTAAAATTCAAAGCATCCATTCACATGGGATGAGAGCCTCCCCTATTTACAAAACAAATATAACTGAGCTCTCCACAGCTCAACTGGCCACAACCCCTTTCAGGTGGGCTTGGGATTTCGGCCACTATGTCCCATTGACGTAGCCATGCCATTTGCGGCTACTCAGGCCGATTCGGCTCATGTCCAATCTCAAGCTGACAAAGAGAACAGCTTCAACGAGCACATTCAACACATCCACCAATAGTTTCATGACATATTTGACAGAGACAATGCTAAGTACAAGCAACGACATGATCAACATCAGGTGCCACACGACTTCTAGGTGGGCAACAAGGTGTGGCTACATTTGCAGAAGGAGCACCTCACTGGACCCCACCGCAAGCTTCACCCGCTCAGATAAGGGTCGTACACCATCACCAAGGCTGTAGGGAACAATGCCTTCGAGTTTAGTATTCCACCATTCCTTGGTCTTCACCCAGTATTCAATGTGGACCGCCTTCATCCCTACTTCCCACCTCTATTGGACACCTTTGACATTGCAAAAAAATTCACATCAACAGAGTTAAACCTAGACTGCATGGAACAGGCCACCACAGATTTTATCATGGACATTCAAATCAAGAACACTCGCCAACAGAATATCCAACTGTATCGGGTTGTCAATGCTGGCCAACTCCTGCACTAAGGAAAGTGGTTCACCAGGGACCAAGTTCAGCAGAAGTTTCCTCATCTCATGGAGGAACTCAAGGCAATGGGGAGCATTACTTCCTAAGGGGTGGGGGGGGAATGATCTAGGTGGATATTGGTGGCCACCCACCTATTCCACTTGAGGCCCCACCATTGTCTCTTTCAGTTTTTCAATTTTGACACAACTTAATTTTTTTGCAGTTTTTCGGGTCTTGAACTTATGGAGCCGTTTTGAGGCCCTAAACGAAGTTTTTTGGGAAACCCGGGAGCAACATGGGTCTGTGGACCTATGTTTCTCGCACTGAAAGTTGCATTCCTCATATAGATATTTCTAACGAGGTATGGTGCGCATCAAACATAGATCGTACGCCAAAGTTACATCCACGGGAAGTTGAGACACCAATTTAGCGAAATGGGGCCCATAGTTTTGGCACTTCATCTCCTAGGGTTAGGTTTTTGGATTTTTAGGTTTTTCCATTGTTTATAAATAATAAATAGGCCCTTGAGCCTCATTGTAACATAGTTCAGAGGCCTATAGCCACCACATCTCTTCTTAGAGATAAGCTACCAACACCCTAGCTAGTTTATTCCCATTCTGTCTGTAAGAAAATTTCAGTTCTTTGATATTAATGAAATGAAGTGTTATTTCCATTGCATCTTTTTATTTATGGTTATATGTGTATTTTTTTGCATTCCTACATAAATCCGGATCAATTTTCCATCAAGGTGCTTCCCTTCAGCACCAATCTTCACCCAACCTTCAGCTCCTCTTTGTCACTTCAAGATAGTTTGTATAGGGTTACTTTGGGCTATCAACATGTTTCCCTCCACAAGACCAATGATGCCCAATACTACATTGTAGGTTTTTCTCCTAGGATGGACTTTTCACCTCCATGGAAATTCCTCCAAATGGCACCCACAGGCTACTAGTAAACTGATCCAAATCCATTCAAGGCTTGACCCAACACATGTCACTAATGCTACTCTCCAAGTCTGTTGTTCCTTTTATCCCTTTACTGTTTTAGTTGGGGAAATCGACCACATTGCAACATCCCTTCACAACCCACTCAATATTCCATAAACACCCCTCCAAAATATGCGGCCTAGGAAAGGAGATATGATCTTATCGAGGTTTATTGTTTTGGGCACCTTACATCCCCACAAATTCCCACACTGTCATGTTTTGAGGTGGTTAGGCATGCGGCCTACCACAAATCTGAATGTCACCCAACAACCCCCTAAAAACAGGCTTCTCTTCACATCATTGTTTCCCAAACAGAATTTTGTCCTCCCTTCATCAAACTTGGTCTGGTTGTAACATAGAACAGCCCCTCGTGCAGCTACGAAGAGGTTCCAACAACCCTAAAATTTCCATGATGTCCCTTCCTTATTTTGGTGCAGCTAGTTCAGATATTTATCCTCCCCAATGAGTTTGTTTCAAGTGTGTGTTGCACTTTTTGGATACCTAAAACAACTCCAATTCACCCTCAATTTATAACCAAATGAGGACCTTCCATGTATAAATGAAGAGACACATCTATTGGCTAACTTTTATGTCAATCCTACATGACTTGAAAACCAATAATTACTTTTCAACTTCATAAATTAATTTCTCCTCAACAACAACTCGAAATCGGATGATTCTCATTGCGCTAGAATCGTCTCACCGAGCACTATCATCCTCATCCATCACATGTCAAAAACCCATCATGGTTTTGTCCCAAACATCAATGGGAGAAAAACCCGATACTTGGGTTCCAAGCCCACAAGTGACCCGTGTGGTGCTTTTCCCTCCAAACCTTGAACCTGAGGCTTGGAGTACCTCAGAAGATACATAAACCAACATTTCCTCTTAGCGAGGGAGGTACCTCCAAAACTAGGAGGCAACTCATCATCGCCATCACTCCTCGCAACACTTTCCTAACTCTTGGCACTCACAATCACTGTAATCCCTGTACGGTGAACTACACCCTTCTCGGAAGTTTCATTGTCATTAATGGAAACACCTTGCTTATTTTTATTCTCCTGTAACGCTTTCCATTCCCTCCATGATTCCTCCTTGGTAGATGTGGAAGTACCCTTGCTCCCCACTAACCATGCGCTCTTCTTAGGCTGCAAAGTCTCCCTCTGAATATGTAAGCTCCCACTAGAACTTGACTCCCTCTAATCATGTGGAACCTGGACCTTCTCGAGAAATTTTACCTTCTTCTCGAGAAACTATCCCTGCTCCTATGAAGCCTTCACTTGCACTTGCACCTACTCCTGCTTATCTGGAACCTATACATGCCCCTCCTTCTTTCCATGATCCACAGGCTTGCCCGTCAACCTTTAGAGACCATGCCTTCTAACTCCAAGTACAATCCCATCAGACTTAGAGCCTCTAGGACTGAGTCTTTCCTTCCCATTATGGAACAAGACCTCAAACCCCTACCTCTCCATCATTTATATGGAAATCACACTATATATGTTTCTTGTTACAAATATTACATCCTGGAGTCGCATCGTACATCCTACCTCCATCATGAATAGCACAACACCAGATCCTCATATATCCAACTGACTCTTGTCGCCCAACACCATGTGAAACTTTGAGTTCCATTCAGCTAGAGTCTCAAAAACATCTTGTGACCCTGTTATATGCTTCTTCGCACCACTATCCACGTACCATCCATCCTCCTTAATAATACTTTGCAATAAATGAGAAACAATAGCAAATTAATCCTCATCCAATCTTCTGGAGAGATCATCTATCTCAGCTGAAGTGGAAACACTGGTGACCTGCTCTCCTTTCCTCTTCTCATCATCTCCCTTATTCATTTGACATCTCGACGAAAAATGACCTATCTTGCCACTGTTGAAACACTTGACTTTACTCAAGTATTTCTTTGTCTTACCTTTCATTTTTGTTGAAAGTTTCACATCCTCATCTTCCCTCTTTGATGGATGAATATCCTTGTCTCCCAACTCTTCCTGAATTAATTTGTCTCACAGTCTATTCCAATCTGGAAATGATTCCTTTGATGAAGGGCTTCCACTCCTCTGCGAACACTTTCAAGGCAATCCTTACCATATCTCCATCTGAAATAGTCACTCCGATGGCAGAAAACTCATCTCTGACCTGAGGCAACCTCATCAGATACTAAGTCACTCCTTCACCCTTTATCATCTTGGTGGACTTCAACTTGTCCTCCAATTTCAGTAACTAATTCGTGTTCTTATTCTGGAACAAATTCTGAAGAGCAATCCACATCTCATGTGAATTAATTTTCCTAGACAAATGAGGTATTAAGGAATCCTTCACACCATAAAGGATGATCCACCTTTCCTTCGTATCGAAATCTTCCTATATTTCCTGATCCTTAGGCCCAGTTGGCTTCTTGATCTCTTTCATAGAAAATCCCAGATCATGTTGACCTGCAAGACTAACTTGATAATCCCTCTAACCTGTCCTCATACCAGAGACCTGCCTGAAACTTCGACATTGTAGTGAACCCTCCACTTACAATGTGACCAACTCCCTCTCATGTTGTACTTCACTGCGCAACTTTGATTTACTGATTTTAAAAGTAACTCAAACACACTCTGAAACCATGTTGAATTTCTGTGACCATGGGTCTATTTTAGAGTCTTAAAATCAATTACACTACCAAACCAAGAATCTCAACCAAAACCACTTTACAAAGCAGAAAATATAAAGTAGTGAATCACACATGCACAATATAGACAATTTTTAACAAAATTGTACAATAGTGTACAATCCCCAATCTTCATTATATTAAACCAAAATCTAAATAATACAATAGTCTATGGTATCCAAGATACAATGAAAAACTCTATGTCATATATCTTCGCGTCGTTCCTTCACTTCCATATTGCTCACTAGTAGTGCCTTAGTCCATTAAGGCCACTACACATCAAGACTCCAGGAGGGTTGCCACCTAACACTACTGCAAGTCACTTATGTAGAGTGTACACGAGTTGATCCAATATTCTCTCTCGGTAGGCATAATCCCAAGCTCCAATCTGCTAGGCTAGTAGTCAACTTTTTCCATCAAGGTGTTTCACTTCGGCACCAATATTCACCCAACATTCAGCTCCTCTTCATCACTTCAAGATAGCTTATCTAGGGCTACTTTGGGCTATCAACATGCTACCTCAACCAAACCAATGATGCGAAATACTACATTGTAGCTTCTTCTCCTAGGATGGACTTTTCACCTCCATGGAAAGGTAAACCGATACAAATTTGGTCAAGGCTTGGCCCAACACATGTCACGAATGCTACTCTCCAGGTCTATTGTTCTTGTTATCCCTTGATTTTTCTGGTTAGGGAAATCGACCACACTACAACAACCCTTCACAACCCGCTTAATTGTATATAAAAATCCCTCGAAAATATGAGGCCTAGGCAAGGAGATATTCTCTTATAGTGGGTTGTTTTTCTTGGCACCTTACATCCCCACAAACTCCCAAGATGCCCTATTTTGAGGTGGTTAGGCCTACGGAATACCACAAATCTGACTTTCACCCAACAGCCCCCTCAAAATAGTCTTCTCCTCACCTCGTTGTTGCCCAAACCAACTTTTTTTCTCCCTTCATCAAACTCGGTCTGGCTGTAACATAAAACAACCCTCCACGCAGCTACCAAGAGGCTCCAACAGCCCTAAAACTTCCACGTTGTCCCTTCCTTCTTTTGTTGTGGCTAGTTCAGATATTTCTCCTCTCCAACGAGTTTGCTTCAAGTGTGTGTTGCACTTTTTGGATACCTAGAACAAGTCCAATTCACCCTCTATTTATAGCCAAATGAGGGGCTTCCATGAATGGATGAAGAGACGTGTCTATTGGCTAATTTTTACATCAAGCCTACATGACTTGAAAACCAATAATTACTTGTAAAATTCAAAATTCATTTCTTCTCAATGACAGCTCATAATCGAATGATTCTCATTGCGTTAGAATCGTCTCGACGAGCACTATCATCCTCATCCATCACATGTCGTAAATCCATCATGGTTTTGGCCCAAACATCGATGAGTGAAAACCCCAATACTTGGGTTCCAAGCCCACAAGTGACCCTTGTGGTGCTTTTCCCTCCAAACCCTGTGTTAGGGTCCTGTAATTTAGAGAATCTCAAGGTGACTGATTATTTATGTTCAGATGGTTTATATATTGAAAATAATATTCCATGGTTGTCATTTATTTCCAAGAAGATACTACAAGTTCCAAATCTGTCAAAATGGAAAAGGATGCTTATTCCAAAGTTTTAAAACCCCCATTCTAAGATAAAGGTGCTCAACGAAATTTATTTATAAGCCTTTAGAACTTATCCTAAAAACCTCGCCAAGAATCCCATCTATCATATAAAAGCCAAATCCATAGTTTAACCCCCCAAAGCCACATATATAGAGTTTTGGGACTTTACATTAAGCCCTGATACCTCCATTTCAGCTCTGCCCCACATTTTAGGCTGCTTGATCTATATATATATATATATATATATATATATATATATATATAAACCACAACAAACCTTCATCCCCCTGACCCTTTACCTTTGCATCGCATCGTAACTTCGCACTTTTACTTACCTTTTCACATTCCCGTTTGCCGCTTCTAAATCCCAATTACAATAAAAATGGGACCCGTTTCCCTGCCCCGTCAACATCGCTATCACATATCACAAATGTTATGACTTACCTCATTTCCCCGATCCCCGATTTTATGATTTTCGATAATTTAAAATCTTGCGATTGCGATATATTGCATCGCAAATTCCAATCACAATATTTATCCCATTGACCCCTTCCTTGCCTTTTCACATCACAAGTTCGCAAACATTCCATTCATAACTCAATTTCTGAATCCTATAGACTTCTGGATGCGATATTGGTGGGACCCAATCGCATATCGCAATTCGCAAGTTCAGGAGGATAACTGCTAAAGAATATGTTATAAGCGCTGAAATGAGAAGTGCGATAATGAAGTGGATGCGATGTAGTTCAAAGCTAAAATCTAAAGGAATTGAAGTCCAGTTATGGGACCCAATTGTGTATCGCAATTCACAAGGTCAGGAGGATAAGTGCTAAAGAATATGTTATAAACGCAGAAATGTGATTTGCGATAATGAAGTGGACGCGATGTAGTTCAAAGCTAAAATCTAAAGGAATTGAAGTCTAGCTCTGGGACCCAATCGCATATCGCAATTCGCAAGTTCAGGAGGATAAGCAATTAATAATATGTTATAAACACCAAAATGCAATTTGCGATATTGGTGGGACCCAATCGCATATCGCAGTTCGCAAGCTCAGGAGGATAAGCGCTAGAGAATTATGTTGGAGTGTCAAAGTGAAATAATTAAGTGGACGTGATGTAGTTCAAAGCTAAAGCGTAAAGGATTTCAAATCCGAGTGTATGAGGTTTTTACATTTTTTTATGAAGAAAAGGGCTAAACACAGCAGAAAGACTTGGGTAGAATAATACCCGACAAAGAGCAAAGGGAAGAGTAAGATGAACATCATGGTAATAAGGAGATAGACACCATGGGTCAAGTCAAGCAAAAGGCGTTTGTGCAGCCGCCCTACCATTACCACTCTTGCCACCGCTACGCCCCATCACTTTTCCTTGCCAATCCTATCCAAAGGGTTATTATTGAAAGCATTTTCTTATAGTTGGATAGCCACCAATTCAAAGGTTTTCCACCATTTACCAAAAAAAAAGGGAATTTCTGCCAATTATTAAAGGAATAAATGGTTTCAAGTTTTAAACTCTACCAAAGCTACTAGGATTGAAGATTAATTCAAAGAGCACGAGCAAAAGAGGTCGAGTCGGGCAAAGGGCGTTTGTACAGAACTGTTATAATATACCAGAAGAAACGGAATAGGCAGTAGACACATCAGCACAACCACCGATTGATTATAAATGCCAGTATCGCATCATCTTTAATGACCAGTAGAGGCGGCTTAAAAAGTAGATCCAAATGTCAGAGCCACCCAAAATTGCCTCTTCGTGACCACCTCAACCACCTTCAACCTAATTTTAGATTCGCAAAGAATTGCCAAAGTTTTTTGAACTCATGAAAAGCCGCTTGAGTTAATTCTATAGGCGGTGTTTTGTTAGAGATTTTTTGTTCGGGCCTTGCATGACCACACTTATCTGGTTTTAGTTTAATTGTAATTAATTAAGCTTTCCGAAGTAAGTTAGGGAAACCAATGTAATTTTTAGTTAAATACTGCATACGTTGGCAGTCAAGAATGTTGGTTAGGAGATAGGACCCTATATTGTAAGAACTTTTGTATTGGAGCACTGTTGTTTTTTGAGCTGGACATCAATAATAAGAGATCGTTCAAAGGATTCTTGAGCTATGTTAATGGTGATGTTTTCCTCTCTATGTTAATGTTTTCTTTGTCTTTCATGTTGTGCATCAATTTATCTGATCGTAAAAGAGAAATTTTAGATTAATATTTGTTGAGAGAGCACCTTAATTCTATTTTTGTTTACTATCTTAATGTTTTCTTCTGAAGTATAGTTAAATAATTCTTAATTTTTCTTTAGCTATTACTGAACTCACTCCTTTCTTCAATTTCATAATTCACATTGCTCTAAAGATCCAGTCTGCATAGTTAGCTTTCCCTATGAATGCCCTCAAAAAGTTGATGCACAATCTAGCCTTTTCTAACTCCATAGCCCAATGGATTAGCCTCTGAAGACCTGCTCATCCAACCAAAAAAATCAATCAAAACAACCAATACCACCTTCACTGTAACTAGCCTAACATCGGCATTCATAATATTAATTAAAAATTAAATCATAAATAGAGAGAGCCCTCTCTGAGTCTAGGAAGGCTAAGTCCTGGATTCCAAAGTGGTTTGATGTTGTCCTCTATTGTTTATTCTTTCCAATCTTATAAGCTATAGGGCCACAACATAATGGCGACCATACTGGGGATTTATTGAAAAAGCTTGAAATTTCATCAAAATTCAGAATCCCCGGGCAAAAAAAATTATATTCTAAAAGGATTTTCCAAGATTGGTATCTGGTTGTTGATGGTGGACAAATAGTCAAACACAAGAAGGTTGAAATCATCCACCTGGCGACTCCACAAAGTTCAGTTGATATAAAGAGTCCACTGGTAAAAGAATCCAGAATTGCAGAGAACCCATAGTGACTCCATTCTATTGTTGATTGTTTGCAAAATGAATTCAAGAATACAACGCAGGTATGCTCCTATGAACAGAGATCACATTCCTGGTTTCCCAAACAAAATGCCTCGGGTAAATTGGAAAATAAATCTTCCTATTTTTCAAGATGAGAATGTTGATGATGCTTTGTTTCATCTCATTAAATTTCATATACATTCATGGAAATTGAAAGTCGAATGGCATGAGGATTGCCTCATGAAGATGTTTATGGCAACATTAGAAGGGAAAGCGAGGGAATGGTATGAAGGTTTAAACCCTGGTAGCTTGTTTTCTTTAAAATACTTCCACATAGTGTTTTATGAGAATTATAAAGAATATTTTCCATCTTTGTCATTAGTGGAAAATTGTTGTGATCAATTTGAGGATTTCATAAAATACATTGAAAGTTTTGATGAAGATCTAGAATATATGCATGATGAGGATCTCTTAGAAGCACTTTATGGATTTCATTCTCAAGTTAATTTTCATTATGAGCAAGAGAAGTTAGTTGAAGATGAAATCAATCAAGAAATGAAAGTATATATGTACGATCTCTCTCCGGAGACAATTGATAATTCATCTTCTCCTTTGTATGAAACTAAAGAAAACATTCAGCATCATAGTCAACCTTCACGAGAGAAAGAAAACAATTTTTGTTCAGTCCAAAGAAAATAGACACTACCACCTCCTTTAACTGAGGAAGAAATTAATCAGATTCTAAGCATGCAGCCAACCTCTCAATATTTATGTGATCACGAGATTAATTCTAGTGGTTCTACCACTGATTTATGTATTGAAGTTGTTCCTCCTGAAGAAACAAATGTAGAACATATTGATGTTGAGGTTGTTTTACATCCTCAAGGAAGCTTATTGCTGGAAATTACTTTTTCTCATCAAAATGATGGTCTCGGACAGAATCTAGCAATCTCAGTCAAGTTATATTAGATTTGTTGGAGGACATCATAATGGTATACCATGAGGATTCCATATCAGATAATCATGAGGAATGTATAGATATTCTCTTTGAGAATGATCGTGAGAATAACAAGTTGGAACAAAGAGCAGTCCTAGATGCAGCTGGTTATTTGAATCCTTAGTACCAAGTATTCTTCCAGGATCCTTTTTCTGACCTTTTATAATCATTTAAAGAAGGAGTATGCTATACGATGAATGGTTTGCTGCAGAATTCAAGGAGAAAGTTGAACACTTATGTTCAACGGAAATTAAACGGGGAGTGGTTACTTTACTTTTTCTGCATGCTCAAGAAAGTGAACAAGAATCAGTTAAGCACTCATTTTCGTAACTGGTTACATTGGAAATCTAATTATTAATTTGATGGGATAATTTTTTATCAGACTAGAGTAGGTAGGTGTGAAAATAAGATCAGTACTTTGAGCATTTTTCTAGTTTTAGTTTCATATTTGTTTTTCGGTTTTCAATTCAAGTGTGTTCTAGACTTCAGTTTGCAGAGAGTTTATATTTCAACTTGGATATTTTTAGCCACAGAGGTTTTGTATATGATCAAGTTGTTGATTTGGGACCAACCCAATGGGCCAGGCTACTAGTCTACAGTGTTCTTAACACCTCTTGAAGGAGTTGCTATCCCCAGCTGGAGCCACCGTTAGGGTCCTGTAGTTTACATAATCTCAAGGTGATTGATTATTTATGTTCAGATGGTATATATATTGAAAATAATATTCCATGGTTGTTACTTACTTCCAAGAAGGTAATACAAGTTCCAACTCTGTCAAAATGGAAAAGGATGCTTATTCAAAAGTTTTAAAACCCCATTCTAAGATAAAGGTGCTCCAATGAATTTCTTTATAAACCTTTATAGCTTATCCTAAAAACCTTGCCAACAATCCCATCTATCATATAAAAGACAAATCCATAGTTTAACCCCCAAACCCACATATATAGAGTTTTGGGACTTTACATTAAGCCCTGATACCTCCATTTTAGCTCCACTCCCCACTTTAGGATGCTTGATATATATATATGTGTGTGTGTGTGTGTGTGTGTGTGTGTGTGTGTGTGTGATATAAACCGCAACAAACCTTCATCCCCCTGACCCTTTACCTTTTCATCGCATCACAACTTTGCATTTTACTTACCTTTTCACATTCCTGTTTGCCGCTTATAACTCCCGATTGTGATAAAAAATGGGACCCATTTCTCTGCCCCGTTAGCGTCGCTAACGCATATCGCAAATTTTATGACTTACCTCACTTCCCCGATCCTCGATTTTTCTATTTGCGATAATTTAAAATCTTGTGATTGCGATATATCGCATCGCAAATTCCAACCACAAGCTTTATCTCATTGACCCCTTCCTTGCCTTTTCACTTCACAAGTTTATAAACATTCCATTCATAACTCAATTACCGAATCCTATAGACTTCCCTATGCGATATTGGTGGGACCCAATTGCATATCGCAATTTGCAAGTTCAGGAGGATCAGCGCTAAAGAATATGTTATAAGCATTGAAGTGCGAAGTGTGATAATGAAGTAGACGTGATGTAGTTCAAAGCTAAAATCTAAAGGAATTGAAGTCCGGCTGTGGGACCCAATCGCATATCGCAATTCGTAAGGTCAGGAGGATAAGCGCTAAAGAATATGTTATAAATGTTGAAATGTGATTTGTGATAATGAAGTGGACACGATGTAGTTCAAAGCTAAAATCTAAAGGAATTGAAGTTCGGCTATGGGACCCAATCGCATATCACAATTCCCAACTTCAGGAGGATAAGTGCTAAATAATATGTTATAAACGTCGAAATGTAATTTTCGATATTGGTGGGACCCAATCGCAATTTGCAAGCTTAGGAGGATAAGTGCTAGAGAATTATGTTGGAGCATCAAAGTGCGAAGTGCGATAACGAAGTGGAGGCGATGTAGTTCAAAGCGAAAGCCTAAAGGATTTAAAATCTGGGTGTATGAGGTTTTTACGTTGTTTTATGAAGAAAAGGGTTAAACACAGCAGAAGGACTTGGGTAGAATAAGACCTGACAAAGAGAAAAGGGCAGAGTAAGTTGAATGTCACGGTAATAAGGATATAGACACCATGGTTGAGTTAGGAAAAAGGTGTTTGTGCAGCCGCCCTACCAATACCACTCTCGCCGCCGCTGTGCCCCATCACTTTTCCCTGCCAATCCTATCCAAAGGGTTATTATTGAAAGAATTTTCTTATAGTCAGATAGCCACCAATTCAAAGGTTTTCCACCATTTACCAAACCAAAAAGGAAATTTCTACCAATTATTAAAGGAATAAATGGTTTCATGTTTTAAACTCCGCCAAAGCTACCAGGATTCAAGATTAATTCAAAGAGCACGAGCAAAAGAGGTCGAGTTAGGAAAAGGACGTTTTCACAAAACTGTTATGATATACCAGCAGAAACGGAATAGGTAGTAGACACATCAGAACAGCCACTGATTGATTAGAAGTGCCAGCATTGCATCATCTTTAATGATCCAACAGAGGCGGCCCAAAAATTAGAGCCAAATGTTAGAGCCTGTTAGTCATCAGTATTTTTTTACTTGTTAGTGATGACTAGATCCATAGCTGAGTTTTCTAGAAGCTGATCTCCATATGTCAATTTGTCATCTAGAAAACCCTCATAAAACTTTTTTCGCTTTTCCTACTTTTCAGTCCGCCCATGTCAAAGTTAAAACTCATTATCACTATCCTTTCTAGCTTTAGCCCTACTGGTCTTCCCATCAGCTCTAAAGGGAAAATCCAAGTCTGTTTCAAAAGCCTCCCCTAAGTTAGGAAGTGGCGCTTTAAGGCATTTTACCCTTGGCAACCATCAAAAGGCAAAAAAAAAAACCTCCATCTGTTACAGACCAATCATGACAGACCTCCCACTCTGCAAATGAAATTGATTACAGCCCTAAGTCGCGCTACTTACACACCCCTAAGTCTCAGCACTGCATAGACCACAGTCTCAAGCTGATTATTAGGTGTTTTACAGTGTTTTATGGATTTTACAAAGGCAGGAAATATAACTTCATCTCAGGAGAAAATTCTGGAATACACATTTAGAAGAACAGCTACTTCTCAATGTCAAACATGAGCCTGAGATACATCTGAAGGGCAAGGAGTTACTCATCAAGACCTTGCAGCTTCCATTCAGCATGAGATCACAGTAGAAGAAAGACACCACTGTCGAACAAACTGGTAATTTGTCATGGCCAAGAACCTCCTTCATCTACAAGCAGAGGGTTAAGGCGCCTCCTTCATCTACAAGCAGAGGGCGATGGCCAATATTGACTTCAAGGATTGCAAAACTTACTGTAAGCACAGGTTTGCTTTTTACTAAACAGTAAAACAGTGACTCTAGGTTTCTGAGTGTGAGTAATGATCATAACAGGACTAAGATCTGAAATGTGCAAGACAAAAGAAAACAGGGTTTGTGGTTTGGTAAAGAGAATCAGTTGAGGTTTCAGTCATCAATCAGGGTACATCAAAAAAGGGACTCCTTAATCAAATCTATCATAAAAAACATCTCTGTAGGGGTGTTAAGATGCATAGCTTCATTTAGTCTTAAACAGGAAAATACTTCAGTGAAAAGACCCCTGTGTGTTCTTTTGTTCCTGTTGAAATGTGAAGTATAGTCCATGGTTTCTGGATGAACATAAAGAAGAGGCAGGAAAGTAGTACATGCAAGTTACACTTCACCACAAAGACAGGTATTTTCTCTTCAGATACAGCAAGTTGGTGTTTTCAGAACTCCATCAGAAAGAAGTGGCCAAAAGGAGCCTCGGTATCTGTGAGCAGAAGAAAGGATGGTTGTTTTTCGAAGACTGCTAATCTCCCTACTCACAGAGATTATCTTTCAAATGACTTATCATAAGTTGACCAAGGAAAATGGTGACATTTCAGTTTCCCCTCAACAAAGAGCAGTGCAATGAGACAGTGAAGCCTCCTTCACAGGAAACAAAAGGGCAGCTCTCCTTGTTTCACTTTCTAACTCTGATGTATCATCTTCTGTTTTTTCCTCTATCATAGTCAAAGAAAAAACTCAAAGACACCTAACAGTTGCATCTACAGTCAAGCAACACCTGTCACCTAATCAGATTTACATTGCAGACAAGATTATAGCATAATACCCAGAGCAAAAATGTATTTGATCTAGTTTGTCTCTTGCAAATAGGTATACAAGCTCATCAAGTACAAAAAGAGCTTTGGCACAGTGTTTCAGGTTCTGGAAATCATCAAAGGCAAAATCTAAATGCCACTGCTCCAAAAAGAGACATTTCCTCCTCTAAGTAAGAAACAGTCAAAGTTTCAAAGGACATCTTTATCCACAAGTTATGATCTGAGTTTTGAAAACTTTGAAAAGCATGAAAAGAAAATCAGCTGGCAAAGGCAATTTGAGTTTTTATTACCAAGAGACATCACCATTGGAACTATTGTTCATCATAGGCAAAGGAGGCGTTTTGATAAACTGTCAGTGTTTTAGAAAGTTCAAGGCAAAGATGGGTTTTCATTATTCAATGGACAGAGATATTATATAATATGTTTTGAGCAGAGGAGTGTATTGAAAAAGGGCGCCCTTCTTAAATCAAAGGGGCATGACCAAATCCAAATAAGGTCAGCAAATTGGGGCACCTGCAGTGGGAAAGAGGTTGAAGAAGCAATTGGAGACAGAAGCTGTCAAAGCAAGTTGAAAAGGCAAACCCTATCCTTTCAAATAACAAAGCAGTCTTCAGTGTTTTAAAAAAAAAAACAGTTTTAGAGTGGGGTTTACATGATGAATATCACCATCAATGTTAACAAAGTAGCAGAGAATGGTATACAGTTCATTAAGTAGTTGTCAAAGATGGAGCTTCTGTGATAAGATATTACCAGAGGGACATATTAGCAGGAATCATCTATTCAAAACCATATGCATGACTAAGCAGAGTTTTAACCTTTTCAAAATAGGTTTGTTCTTTATAAAAAGGTGATACATGTTAACATTTTTTTTTAAAAAGCGTGAAAGACCTGCTGCCAACGTCGTCTCAAAAGGATATACTCCTCTCAAATCAATCAATATCATTCAGGTTTCAAATTAAACAACAAGTCCCAGTATTGTTTTAAAAGGACATAAATTTCCAAACCCTTACAAAGAATAAAACAAAGAGTTTTATTTCACTTCGCTTTTTCAAAAGATCAAAAGACCGTTGCAAAACCGTCGAGCATATCCCCAAGCACGAGCAAAGCATCTCTCAGAAGTTCACGAGATCGAACAAGGGAGGTTTCCAGCAATTTAAAGGAGGTTTAGACTGTTTATAACTGCGCGACGCGCCTATATAGGCGCGCAACGCGCTCAAGAGAAGTTTAACATAGGCCGATAACAGTCGCGCGACGTTCCTGTACACGGTGCCCGGCCGACCCGACAGTGATCTTTTCCGCGCGGCGCTTTTTCATATAAACGTGCCGCGCACATTTCCAACGATCAACGCCTCTTAAACACCTCCAAAAGCTGGTCCAAAGTGCTCAAGAAGGTCTGTCATCAAGTTTTGAAGGTATTCTATGTTCCCCCCTGCTATTTGCAAAATGTTAAGTGGTGAAAAAGAGTGGAAAATCACGATATGAATCACAGTCTTAAGTTTTGTAGGTTTGTTTGAAAAATGAGTTCTGTTGTGGTCGTGCTAGTTGAATGGTGAAATAGCCCGAATGATAATCCCCTCTTAAATATTTCAAAACTTAGAAGCTACCCTCCAAACAGTTGTTAAACTATACAAACAGTGTCCAAAAGAGAAAAACAGAGTTTTTAAAGGGCTAAACAGTCGGTTATTTTTCTTCAAAAGCAGTGGTCGTGATTTGAGTATTTTGACCTTTCAACAAAGATGTTTGAAATATAAAACGGTGTTGTCTACTTTCAATCCATAAAACATAGCTTCTATATGTAAAACTGACATGACCTATAAAAGGGATTTATCCAAGACTGTGCAAAGAAGATAGTGGAAGGAGGAGGGTTGCTGTGCTTGTTTAAAAAATGTTTGGGTGTGCAGTAAACTACATTTGTCCAGCAGTCAACATGACTAAATAGGTGGTCTACTTTTGTTGATGTCAAAGCTTTTATTGACTTCCCTCAAACTGTGATTTCTGTTGATGAGAGAAAGACTTTAAACCACTCGCAAAACACAGTGAAGCAGTCTTGAAAGAAGGAAAGAACAGTAAGATGCTTAAAGGGTGAAAACAGTAGGTGTTGTTAAAATGAAATTAAGGAAGTGTGGAGTATGAATAACAGTGTTTTTTTTTTTTTAAAAGAATTGATGATTGACCAAATACTAGAAGGCTCTGTCACCAGATCCTAAGACACAATAGCCTCTAACAGAGAGAGATATTGGTTGTTTGACTGTGTTTATGATTGTTGAAACCACTGGTGGAGAAACACACCAAAGGGAGCAGTATTTTGTTTGGAAAGAAGTTTGTTGGTACTATGACTGCTGCAAGACCTTGGCTACCACTTCAAAAACATTTCAAACCTTCTCACCTAGTCCTATAACAGTGGATTTGGACTGAATATATGTACTCTGGTTGACTGTTTTCAGTTTGTTAGATCTGCTGGTAAAGGGCATACAAGGAAAAGCAGTGTTTTGATTGTATAAAAGGATAGACTCCTACAGCCTCTGTTAAAACCTTTGGAGCATTTTAAAACTCTGTTACCTTTGTTCCAGGACTGTGACATTGACTATATGCTTACATTAAGGGTTGATTGCATCAGATATAAGTTTGTTGAGTGATTGGCACACTAGGAAGGGGAAGTTTGTGAAGATTGAGGAGTTTATCAATGATCAGAAATATAAACAGGTTTTAAGCTCCAAACATCACAAAGCAAGGCAATTTTGACACTGTAAACAGCAATTTCACCTAACAGCCTGTTTTCATTTCACTATATTGTTTCTTATTAAGAAGTCTGCTGGCTGAGATAAATTAGAGGTGAAAAGACCACTGTTTAAAAGAGAAGGGGTTTTGTATTGTAAGGAAACTTGTTGCAATCATCCAAATACATTGTTTCTCTATCAAAACAGTGAATTGACACAGTTTGGCTCCAAGAAGGCAGTTTATAGACAGTGAGGTTGTTTGGTTCTTCAAAAGCACATCTAGGTCAAAATGCCTCCTAGGCAGGACAGCAGAAGTGGTCCGCATAAAAGATATGAGCCAATCTCTACAGAGGAGGTCAATGCGCATCCATCCATCCTTTTCAACTTTCATGAGGTAGGTTGTTTGGATTTCTGCCAGAAGATATAGGAGGTCAAAAGTTTCTCGCCCTTGACACACCTATGCGCCCTGAGATTCAAAGAAAAACATTTCCAAGTGGCAGGTCTTGATTTCAAAATCTCTCCAAGGTATGTGTCCAAGGCAACTAAAATTCCATATCATGGCGAGAAATGGTTCAAGCAGGCCCATCTAGATTTGAATGACTATAAGCCTTTCATCAAGCCCGAGCACAAAGATACATGCACTGCCATTTTTCCTTTCTCTTATCTTCTTGACAGCTATGCTCCTTTAATGAAAGTCATAATGAAGTATTTTACTTGTGAAGGGAGATTTGCTCGAGTTTATGCCTATCATGTCCGACTATTGATGCATTTCACTAGAACTAGGCAGCTCAATCTCCCTTACTTTTTATGCAAAATCATCGAGAAGATGGCATCCACAGTCCAGAAGAAGGCTCCATCTCTGCAAATACCTTCCCTTTTCCATCATTCTCTGATCAAAATTATCATCCTACACCAGCTAGAGAAGGAGGTTCCATGGGATGTTTTTGTCAGCCACCCAGATTTCTCTACTGTTCCTCCTGTCCATATATCTCCCACCTAGCCTGTTCATCGCCCTGTACCTTTGTCCAGCAGGCCTACTCCTAGAAGGCTCAAGTTTCCTACAGAACAATCAGGACAGCAGGAAGAAGAAGAACATGAACAGGTAGAAGAGGAAGAGGATGAGCAAGAAGAAAATGATGAAAACCAGCAGACTAATGTTGGCAAACAGGGGCAGCAGTCTGAACAGCAGGAAGAGATGGGTGAAGAGCAGCAAATTGCAGATGAAGGGCAACAGCAGGAGCAAGAAGAAAAAGGTACTGAACAGCAGCATCTCAGTGAAAGTGAACAGCAGGGACAAGAGGAAGAACAGCAGCTTGATGTTGAAGGTCATGAACAGCAGTTTGAACAGGAATTTGAGCAGCTGCCTGAGCCACAAAATGAGTAAGAAATCCAGGCACAGCAGCAGCTTGATTTTGATGAAAAAGGGCAGCAGGTTGAAACACAAATTGAACAAGGCATTGAAGTAGAACAACAAATTGATGTTGGCAAACAGGGGCAGCAAATTGAACAGCAAGAGGAAGACACACAGCAGCCTCAAGGAAAGCAGCAGTTTCAAGAAGATGTCAAGGGTAAAGCAGTTGTGTCTCCTCCTCCCAAAAGAACAAAGCCCAGCACAGCAAGGAAGAAAGGGCCTAAGGCTGCCACTCCAAAAGTGACAAAATTTGTCCCTAGCAAAAGAAAATCGCCCAAGAGGTCTCCCACTAGCATGCCAAGAAGGATGTAATATCCCGAAAGGGAAATAGACAGCAATACAAGCATACGACAATATAGGAAATGCCGAAAATAGAACATAAAGCAAATACACATAAAAATGCCGGAAATGCTAAGCCATTTTATTAATCTGAGAATATAATGAGATACAATGGATAATCAGAATAAATGCACCTATCCTTGCTCAAGTCAAGTGGAGAACCCTCTCAGAAAAACAGGAAATGGCTGCTACAAGAAACTGCATCCCAGCTGTTGGAAGAAACTGCCGTAAACTGCTGCTGCTGGAAAGCACTGAAGCTAGGGGTTGATCCCCTTGCCGGAATGAGCTGAAAATCGGCAGACCACCTGAACTCACCACCCCGGACAAAACCCAGAAACCATATACAAAATGGACCACCTCCGAAAATCACCCCAAAAACCCTCCTCCTAGAAAAACGTTGTCCCTCCAGGCCCAGCGCAGACACCAACTGAAATAGACTGAAATGGGGCCACAACTCCTCAGGAAACTCACCAAATGATAAACGCTGAACCTCCACACCGGACTAGGCCTGAATCTCCTGCAGAAATCTCTACCACTGAACAGCTCCAACTCAAACTGCGTCCTCCCTCCAAGGACTGCGCAGTCACCCAATGAAGCTTAGCTCCTCAGCAAAACTCCCAAAAAAAACACCTGCAAATCTCCTGCTAAAGACTGAAGAAAAACCTTGCCCGAGCAGGCACTCGAAGTCCCCCGGGGCCAAGGGGAGATCTCCGACCGGAGACACTCAGTCGCACTAAACAGTGCTACAGACCGACTAAACAGCCAGTGTGCTCAAGTAGACAAAGTCTAGCTCAATATCATCAACAATATCAATAATGCCCAAATGAGATAGCTCTCCCTCCTTTTATAACGCTGGCCCTCCTCAAAACCCTACGTGGTCCCTCTCTCTCCCACGTGCTCCTCATGGGCCTGCGCAGAAGCTTCTAGAGGCTACGTGAGCCTCCTCTCATACGTGGTGTGGACCCCTAAGGCTCCCCCTTAAGTTATAACGTTGCATCTACTAGGGAAACACTTTATTTTATTTAAGTGAGTTAGCCCCCCTTTTCTCACTTTTATTTATTAATTAACTATAGGTGGCAAAACTATACAAAAATCAAATATTCCAATTAGCGGTGCTAATTAGGAATATTACAGTCTCCCCCGGCAAAAATTTTCTTGTCCTCAAGCAACTGAAGTGATGGATGCTGTAAAATCTGCTCGCTCTCTCAAGTGGCATCCTCATCCGGCAAAAATTGCTTGTCCTCGAGCAACGCTTGAACAAGCCTACTCTCTAGCCGATGCTCCCCACCGATACTGCAAAATGTGCCTGGGTCCCACTGAAACCTCTCTGTCTCCTGCATCACCCTGATACGAAGGGATATCTCAATGCCAGGATCCCAAACTGGCCTCTCACAGTACCAATCAACCAATAATCCCCCCGGATCCCATCGCCACCATGGCCAATAATCGCCCAAGTCCCACGGCTCGGACTGTGCACTGCCTCTGGCTATGACTAATGCTCTAAGAGGTGAAGACCACCAATAAGCATCAATGCTCCTGGGCTCCTGCTGCGTTGTACCTGTAGTTGCATATGCTACCCCTCCAACTGCATACCAACTCATCACCTCTCTCCAATCCAAGTCATGACTCAATCCCATGCCGATCCTGCTCTCCTGAAATTGGGAAGGAGTCCTGAAGTAACGACAACTGGTGCCCTCCTGCCGACTGGGATCTGTAACATCTACTATGTCCAAGGGCCCCTGCTCCACTGTGCTCCCTACGAAGAATACCGTACCATCAAGAGGGTACCAACTCATGATGTCCCGCCAGTCCATCTTGGAGGAAGCATCTGATGTAGCAACAACAACTGCATGTGGAACATGCCTGGAAGGTTGCCGCCAACCCGTAATCATCTCCCACTGCCAAACTATCACATCTACCTCCAACATCTCTAGAGGATATGGATCTATAGCTGCTGTCAGGGTACTCGGTGTCTGTGCATCTGACTGCTCCACCTCAAAGGATGACCCCAATGCTAGCCACATATCCATCATAGGCTCAATGTGGGCACCCATCTGGACCTCACCCAAGGGAATGTCATGCCTGATGTCCATAGTATCCTCCTCTGCTGACTCAGGCTCCCTCATGTGCTGCTCTAGCTAAAGCGTCACAAGTGACTCATCACCCAGAGTATCTCCTATACAGTCCCCTGACTGCTCACCCTGCACACTGTAATACGGCTGCAATCTACTGTCATCATACCCGCATGACTGCTCTTGCTCCACAGAAGCAACCTCAACTGATCCTATGGACTCATATGAAAGAGAGTCCTCACCCTGGCATACAGAAGGAATGCCCTCCTGTTCTACCTCCGCCACCTCATCTGCATTGAATATGCCATCCACCCTCTCGATGAAGTGTTGATACAATGTCTGGAGTCCAGACGCATGCTGGGATGCTACCTTTGCTGAACCCAATATCCTCTGCTCATGCATGATCTCAACATGCCCTGAGGGAAAAATGATGCATGTCTCCCTCATGACCTGCTCCCCAAGCGTAGGCTCAGCAATGACTAATGCGCCACCACTGCAGAGGATCATCTCATCCCCTAAACTGTGACTGTCAACTAGCGTACTGCCCTAGTGCCACTGCTGAGAAGTCTCTCGCCTAGTGTGCTGAGGGCCATCCAAATATCTTGGGTGTGCCTCACAAACCCTGCTGCTCATGCCCAAAGTGCCAAAGGACAATAGCAAAATCAGTCGTGCCCATGAGTGATGTAGAAGAGTGTCGGATGTGTGAGTCCCCACAGAGACCATCAAGTATTGCTCCTTTGTCTCCTCATCGATCTTGGGTGAAATACCCCCAAAGGTAAGCCCAGTGTCCCTGTCTGTGAGTCTCCCTGGATGCAATACTCTAAGACCCTGCTGTGCCGCGTCGTACGCCCTCGCAAGCCACCGGTCATCCATGTACTCCTCAACATGCCAATACACACTAAGGCATACCCCTGAATACTGCTGGATACCCCATGCTACTGCTGTACCACCCTGTACCGTCTCGTGCCCTGACTGTGTCCAGGAATCTGTCACTCCCCGCGTGCTCTCAATGTGATGTAGGGCACTCCTACTCCACAATGCAATCCCACACACTACAGTACACCACCATGTAGCTCCATGTCCACCAGTAGTCCACTGATCACTGCTAGAGGCTCCCACACATCCATGGATGTGATGTCCTAGAGCTGTGCCTCTACATATTGGACTACCACCAATCGGTATCGTCATGTCCACCGTCGCATCACTATACCCGCCGACAAATGGATCATCACTGCAAATCCTCCTCGAGGGGTCCGAGAAGTGAATCTCCCTATGGGTCAGTAGTGTTACCACCACTGCTCGGCTCCGCTACGTCCTCTGTGCCCCACACAAAGGTGAAGAATCCTTAGCCCCATACAAGGCGCCATCTGGTGGCCTACCAATGCCACTTCCTCCGACAAACTCCTGCCAAGGTATGTTGACCACCCCGTGATCCCATGTACGAGTGTCATACCAAAACAACCTAGGGAGTCTGCCCATAAACTGGTTGGCCACTGGAACTGACCCAAACTCCCCTAACGCATGCACATGCTCTACTGCTTGGCCAACTGTACCCTCCAAGACACAAGCAACCAACCTGCCTAGGAAATGATAGGTGATCCCACCTGGATCCCAATGCCAATCAGGGGTTCTTGTAATCCCCATGCATAGAAACTCCTGCTAAGCTACACTCAGATCCATCACCATCTCCATAGCTCGCTCCACCGAGTACCAACTCAAAATCTCTCTCCATCCAACCTCAACATGTGGATGCTGTACGCTGTGCAACTCTGATCGTCTCATACCGCTATCCAACTCAACATATGAGATCTGACTAGGTGGCTCTGCCTCTCTCTCTCCAATGGGAAGAGATGACCCAACAACACTGCTAGTCCCATCCATGCATGCCTGAAGGGGAATGATCTGACACTGCAATGTGCCCTTGGGTTGTACCATTAGGGAATCCAGTTGTTCCCCAATGCGGGCCAACTTGGCAGCCGACTCGGCACAAGCCACTCACATGCCCTCCAGCTCCATGTCCTGCAACAAAATGGCCTCCCGAACTGATGTGGCCTTCCCTTTCAAAACTCGAAGGTCTGCTCGAAGCCGACGATACCGCTGCCTGCGACCATCATCCGATACCTCTGTATCTCCTAGTGCCTCATCGAATGGGGATACATCTCCTGACACTGCACCCATCTGTGTGCTGCTACCACCCGAAGATTCGAACGCGACTCCGGTCATCAACTCAATGGATGTCTCTACTGGGGTAGGCTCTACCCTCTCCACTACCACATCAACCGACCCAGTCGAGGAGGTCTCTAATGAGGGTGAATCCTGTGTCACACTAGGTGTAACCTCGGACTCCCTGCAACCCTGTGTTCCCTCATCCTCCAAGTGCGAGGTAACCATTTTAATGGTTTCCCTCTCCGATGCTCGGTCAAGCTGGAAAGGGGTATCCAACTTGTCCACCCAAGCTTTTTCTGAGCGCCTGGATGACCCGTCAAATGTCGGTAGATGGAATCTGTCCACTGTGCGCTGTAAGCCCCCATCATGTGAGCGCCTGTTCCCTCTGTGAAAGTTGTGAGGTGTACTATCACGCTGGAGCTGGACAAAGTCTCTGAACGAGAGGGCCTCCATGAACTCCTGTCCGTATGCCTGGTACTCTGCAAAATAGTCACCCATGTGGCCTGGCTCCGGCTCTCGCTGTGTTGCTGCCCCTATGTCTTCATCCAGAAAAGTGGGCATGGTAGGACGTGTGGGTGTATGTGATGCCATATGCTGAGTGGCATCATGCTCCGGAAAATGGTGGGAAGTGCCTGATCCCTCAACGATCTGAAAACCCCTTGGGGTTTCCCGCTGCCTAACCTCCAGCGCAGTGAGTCTCTGTGACACATCCTGCATGTGTTGGAGGAGCGCCTCTCTAAATATCCTCGCATCATCACCACCTGCCATTGGCATTTTCTGCTAGGTGCCTACAGGCTCCTCAGAAACTGCACGGCTGCCGCAAAACCATACTACTACTTAACTTCGACCTCCAATTTACCCACTGTAAAAAACTCATAAAAATCTAGGAATTTGGGAAGGTGATCCTTGCCCAAAACCCAGAAAAACCCAGAAATAGTTTCTTCGAATTCCAACCTTCAAAATTTGACCCTTTATATTTTGGCCCTTTTTCCAATTTCGTTTTTGGTACTGCAACTGCTATTGCTCTCCAAAGTTCCAGCAAACCTCTGTATGATCTCTTTCCCAATGTCATAGACCACAGGCTGAGCCAGAATTATGCTCTGATACCACTGTAATATCCCGAAAGGGAAATAGACAGCAATACAAGCATACAACAACATAGGAAATGCCGAAAATAGAACATAAAGCAAATACACATAAAAATGCCAGAAATGCTAAGCCATTTTATTAATCTGAGAACATAATGAGATACAATGGATAATCAGAATAAATGCACCTATCCTTGCTCAAGTCAAGTAAAGAACCCTCTCAGAAAAACAGGAAATGGCTGCTACAAGAAACTGCATCCCAGCTGCTGGAAGAAACTGCCGTAAACTGCTGTTGCTGGAATGAACTGAAGCTAGGGGCTGATCCCCTTGCCGAAATGAGCTTAAAATCGGCAGACCACCTAAACTCACCACCCCGGACAAAACCCAGAAACCATATACAAAACGGACCACCTCCGAAAATCACCCCCAGAAACCCTCCTCCTAGAAAAATGATGTCCCTCCAGGACCAGCGCAGACACCAACTGAATAAGAATGAAATGGGGCCACAACTCCTCAGGAAACTCACCAAATGATAAACGCTGAACCTCCACACCGGAATATGCCTGAATCTCCTGCAGAAATCTCTACCACTGAACAGCTCCAACTCAGCCAGTCTCCCTCAAGAATTTGCTGATCCTGATAGGCTCGGCGGCTTTTTCGACCAAAACTCAACAAAACACACCGTCTCTGCAAGGCGAAAAAATGCTGCAGAAGCTGATATTAAAGTCACGGTCACAGAGGTGAGATCTCAGCAGACCTGGAGTTCACTAAACGATCCTGAGGCCAAGCTAACTGACTGAAGCTGATAAACAAGTAAACAGAAGAAGTCTAGCTCAATATCATCAACAATATCAATAGCTTCCCAGAATGAGATAGCTCCTCCTTTTATAACGGCGGCCTCTATAAAAACTCACGTGGTCCCTCTCTCTCCCACGTGCTCCTCATGGGCCTGCGCAGAAGCTTCTAGAGGCTACGTGAACCTCCTCTCATACGTGGTGTGGACCCCCAAGGCTCCCCCTTAAGTTATAACGTTGCATCTACTAGGGAAACACTTTATTTTATTTAAGTGAGTTAGCCCCTCTTTTCTCACTTTTATTTATTAATTAACTATAGGCGGAAAAACTATACAAAAATCAAATATTCCAATTAAGCAAGATTTTAATTGAGGAATACAAGGAAAGTAGATACAAGGAAAGTGTAGATTAGGCTATCAGAAGAATAAGTGGAAAAGTCAAGAACATGGAGGTGCATCGGCTGTCATTCCAATCCAAAGTGATGACAGCGATAATGAAGCCCGCATTCTTGAAAACCTCCTAATCCATAGAGAGGGGCAAATTGAGGCATTGGAGAATGATCTTCAACGGGCAAGGAACTTCAACTATTTCTTGGAAACCCAAAACAAACAAATGAATGTCCATTTAGCTGTTCATGAAGCACGGGCAATCAAATACAAGAATGAAGCAGCTAAAGCGCAAATGAGGATAGAGGAGCTCATTGGTGATTTTGATGAGGAAGAAGAGGAAGACCAGCCTAGGCGGAAGAGGCCTAGAACCATAGGGCTTAAAAGAGCCCTGGAAAGGCAAAAAGAAGAAGAATAGGCCCATCTTCAATCCTTTCCCCTCACTGCCCTCCTTGAGCAAGAAATTGAAGAAAATAAGGAGGCATGGCTAGAAAGAGCCAATAAACACTTGGAGATGAAACTTGAAAGGGAAAACAGAGACCTGGAGCTGCAAAGGAAAAGGACACAGCATTATCAAAAATTGAATCAGTTCGCACGGCACAAGCTAAAGGCCACCCAAGAGAAATTGAAGAAAGCAAAGGAGAAGCGCCCGGCACGGAAAGAGGAGAAAGGCACATCAGCACTTGACATTTTGGCCTCATCTTCGGAGCATGTTGCTAGGGACCCTTGAGGGTCATGCGCACCAATTTTGGGCCCATTTTGACAACTTTTTGTTTTTTGGCATTTTTTGAGTTTTTGGTCAAAAACTCATAAATTCTCCATTTCATTTTGAGGATTTTTAAAGGGAAGAGGATGATACCATTTGATGCCATAATTTCATGATCATGTCCTCAGCGATTTTCAGAGCATTTGGAGATCATTCGCCCCCTCAAAACGGCGAAAAATGCTCACTTTTTGCACATTCTGCCCGGCATATCAGCAGTCTGCAATTTTCTGGCTTTTTACACACAGGTACAGATTTGGAGGACCTCTAGGCATCAGATTGAGGTGATTTCAATTGCATCGGAAACTAGACACTTAGAGCTTTCCAACGAGCTATCATGAGCTTCGTTTCGACATCAGGAAGGCTGCCAAATGTTTCCAGCAAGACAGGGGACCTTTTTCTGATATAAATTTGAAGTATTTTTGTAATTTTTGAACCTCAAAAATCTGCTTTTTCCAAATGTGCGTTTAGCTATTTTTGCACTTGGAAAATGATGTAAAGTCAATATAATTTCCGTTTTTAGCATTTTCTTAGATATTTATGAGATATTTTGTGCCTTGGACTTTGCAAAGCCTCAAGGACAAGTTTAGATATTTTGATTAGGCCAATGGGATAGCTAGTTGAACCATGAGGCTTTCCTCACTTGAGCCTATTTATTCCAAGGGCTTCATTGTAAAACAAGGTTGAACTTGAGAGAAGAAGCAATATATTGGTCATATGAGCTTTGAAGAACATACTTGTGTTATGATTTTGGACTGCCTCTTGGATGCTCTTGAATGAATGATGAAGGATTGTTGATGGATTCCATGACTTGGTAGAATGGTATAGTGTCTCTTTCTATGTTATTGTATTCTAGTTTTCATTCATGAATACATGTTTCTTGCTTGCTATAGATCAGTAGAGAACAAGTTTGAGATATGCCCATGGAGGCACCTCAAAATTCCTGAATCTTCATAACTTTATGTTTTCTTCTTCCTTAGTTGCACTAAAGAATTCTTAACTTCTCTTTAGTAACTTAAGGATATTTTTGCTAGTTTCATTCATAAGTTCTATGCATGTTGAGGAGGATGTATGGTGTGCCCTGCTTACCTATGGCTGTCCATAGTTCTATCCATGAAACTATCTCTTTGACTGATTAGATTATCATCTTGTTGAACCAAGGAGGCCTAGTCCCGATCTAGCCCTTTGCCTAAAACTATGAAAGCTTGTTTGTCAAAGTGCCCAATAACTTAAAGACTGTGTTTAGGGATTCCGGCATAGTATTTTGAGTTGTTAGTCCGTCTTATGTGTTTTCCCCAAAGTCTGATAGCCATTTCCCAAAGTTAGAGGGTCTTATACTTCTATGCATGGTTTGAATGTTTATTTCTATGTATTATTTAGCTTGTAGTTACATTTTGCATGATTAATGGCTTGCCATAACATGTTTATGTCTGCTATCAAACTAGTTTTGCTTGAAATCCTCGTCTTTCACAAACTTGATGTCCATTTACTCCATTTTTCCCAAAGATCCTTTCTACCTTGAATCAAATCGGCCCTACAGCAGCCTTGTATCATCATCTGATAGCTTCCTTGACCTTTTTGACCCCATAGCCCAGTTGATCTAACTTCTTGTTATCCATTTTATATCTTTGATCAGTTTTATCCCTCACAAACTTAAAAAACCAAAAATCCAAAAAAATCACTTCATAACTAGCCTAATATCAGAACACCATAAGCAAACACACCGACATCTTTTACACATATAGAGAGAGCCCTCTCTGAGTCCAGGAAGGCTAGGTCCTTGGGCTCCAAATCTTGGTTTGATGTTACTTCGTCATTTGGCTCACCAATCGGCCAAATCACGGGACCCTAACAGAGCCACCCAGCATTGCATCTTCGTGACCAACTCAGCCACCTTCAGCGTACTTTTGGATTCACGAAGAGCTACCGAAGTTTTTTCTAACTCATGGAAATCCACCTGATATAATTCTATGGACGGTCTTTTGTCAGAGAATTTTTTTTCGGGCCTTGCATGGCCACACTTGTCTGGTTTTAGTATAATTGTAATTAATGAAGCTTGTTGAAGTGAGTTAGGGCAACTGATATAATTATTAGTTAAATACTGCAAACGTTGGTAGTAAGAATGTTGGTTAGGAGATAGGACCCTGTATTGTAAGAAATTTTGTATTGGAGCACTGTCATTTTTTGAGCTGGACATCAATAATAAGAGATCGTTCATAGGATTCTTGAGCTATGTTAATGGTGATGTTTTCCTCTATGTGTTCATGCTTTATTTGTCTTTCATGCTATGCATCAATTTATCTGATTGTAGAACAGAAATTTTAGACTAAGATTTTTTGAGAGAGCACCTTAATTATGTTTGTGTTTACTATCTTAATGTTTTCTTTTGAAGTATAGTTAAATAATTCTTAATTGATCTTTAGCTATAAATGAACTCGCTGCTTTCTTCCATTTCATAATTCACACTTCTCTAAAGATCCAGTCTGCATAGTTAGCTTGCCTTGTGAATGCCCTCAAAAAGTTGATCCACAATCCAGCCTTTTTTGACTCCATAGCCCAGTTGATTAGCCTCTGCAGACCTACTCATCCAACCAACAAAATCAATCAAAACAAACAATACCACCTTCACTATAACTATCCTAACATATAAATTCATAATATTAAGTAAAAATTAAATCAGAAATAGAGAGATCCCTCTCTAAGCCTAGGAAGGCTAGGTCCTGGATTCCAAAGTGGTTTGATGTTGTCCTCTATCATTCATTCTTTCCAATATTATAAATTATAGGGCACCAACATCCTGAAACTTAGGGCTTGGATTACCTCCCAAGCTAAACAAATCAACAACATTTAATATTTTTAGAATTTTTTCGGGTCCTAAACTTCCAGAGTAGTTTTTACCTCCTAAAATGCATTTTTTTGAGGTTCGTCGCAGGCCCATGGCCATAAGTAGAAAATAAAGTATTAATTAGAGAGATATTTCTGATGTTATATCTTAAGTGCCAAATAGAGATAATATGACGAAGTTATGACCTCGAGAAGTTGGTTTCCCAACTAACCCCAATGGGGCCTACAAACTCTTGGTGTTCCATCTCCTGGGGTTAGGGTTTTGGTATTTTAGGTTTTTCCCATGTTGTACAATAATAAAAGGTCCCTATAGCCACATTTTAATGCAGTTCAAAGGCATGTAACTACCACATCCTTCTCAAAGATAAGCTACCATCACCCGAGCTAGTTTATTTTCCATTCTGTCTGTAAGTATATTTCAGTTATTTGATATTAATGAAATGAAGTTTGATTTATGCCGCATCTCTTCATTTATGTTTATTTTTGTATGTTATTGTGTTCCTGCATAAGTTTGGACCAGCGGTATCAGAGCGGTCTACTCTTTCTTGATATTTCTTTGCATTTCCCCAACGATATCAGGGTATAAGGATTTAGGGCTTGATCTGATTGAACCTTTCCAAGATTAGCATCACAAGCCCTGATGGCCTCCCATGGCAAAAGAAAATAAAGACGAGGGAGCAGGAGATCCTATCAAAATATTGGTCGAAGAGGCCCTTGAGAAACATAGGAATGCGATGACGGATAACTTTTCCCAAATCCTTTGACAGCTACCCACCAGCAACGCCCCTTCATCCAACTACCACTCCGGAGGCGCCACTCCTTTTAAGGTACAAGTTAACTTTGACATTCCCATATTTGAGGGCTAAATAGATGCAGACGTCATATATAGATGGATGAATCTATTGGAAGGATATTTTTTAGTTCATAAAGTTTCCAACTGGGAAAATATTACTTTTGCACTCTTCAAAGCCACCCCCCATGTCAAGGACTGGTGGGAAACCTACTGTGGTCAAATGGGTGAGAGGGAATCCTCCCTGTTCACGGCGGCACCCACTTGGAATTATTTTTGAGACACCATCAAGGAAAAATATTACCCTATGGGGAGATATGAGGACAAGTACATACAATGGACTACACTGCGGTAGAAAAGGGATCAAGATGTGCATGAACTGATGAATATGTTCCATACCCTGCACACAAAGTTGGGTATCAAAGATTCAGAGAAACATTTGGTGCTTAAGTACCACAATTATCTTCACATATACATCCAGGAGGAAATGGAGTTACTCGACATCTCCCCACTAAAGAAATTATATGCACTAAGCATGCATATGTCCAAGATCCACCTGATCTCACACTATTTAACTTTATGCAAGATATTGAATCTATTCCACTTGTTAATCTTTTGCGGAAATAATTAATTGCACACACATGTGAAGCATAAACAAAAATATTCAATCGCACATAACACAATTTTTAACTGGGAAAGCCTGAAGCTGAAAACCCCAAATATATATTATGTAACATGGAGATCATATGAAAATCTCATACAAGCATACAAAGCTTATCACAAGCCCTCAGTACAGTATAAATTTCATACACTAATCAGGACCAATCTTGCATATCCATGCACCGATCTCTGCCACCTGCTAGCCTGCCTCCACTGCGCCATCTCTGCTGAAGAATAGCTTTGAATGAATTTGAATTACTCCATCCTTGACTGCGCAATCCTCATTGGCATCTCCATTGAGTGTGTGATGCAATCAATGCATCACTATAGTCACAACAGATAGTCTATCTTGCCCTTTCACCTATCTCTCCACCGGTCTCCACTGAAACTGCCATGCACTGTAGTTAACTGATGTATTGTTCGGTTGATTAATGAGTTATTATTTTTGAATTAATTAACTAATTAATTCACTCCAATCTCACTAGTGTATCATTCAGTTAGACTAGATACAACTAGCTCAACTGAGTCTAACTGAGTTAAAATAAATACAACTCCATAACTACTTCTTCCAATAGTGTCATAACTCTGCCACTTGAGTTCTAACTGAGTCCTTCATGCATTAGCTCCAGTAAACCCTTAGGAATAGCGTAATTCCTTCTGTCAGCTGATGTGCCACATCTGTGCACTGAACTGAAGTGCTCCAAGAGATTAAGTTGTTGTTTAGAGTCTGATTATTATTAAGAGCTAATAATAATCAACATGCATCTATTTTTAGATTGATGATCTATAAATAGACTTCACCCAATATTCTAAAAATAGAATTTCGTCTACTTTTCCAACTTGACCAACCATCCACAAATAGCATCCTGCAACTTCTGAAATATGATCATCATGTCTAAAAATAGACTTGCGCCAAAAATAGCCTGCGGGCACACTTAGTGAAGGCGACTCTTTTCACTAAGCTCATCATCTTATTGAATGTCAATACTCCCTCTCAACAAGATATGGATTATCTTTCACCCCAATCCTGCCTCTATGGTATTCGAATTTGCTCCTAGTGAGCGCCTTCGTCAGAATATCTACATCCTGATCCTCCATAGGAATGTACTGAAGCAACATGATCTTCTGTTGCACACAATCTCTGATATGATGATATCGGATATCAATATGTTTATATCTATCATGAAACACAGGATTAACCGAGAGTTTAATGCAACTTTGATTATCACAATGAATCATAGTGGGATCTAAATGTGAACCGAACAAACCAACCAAGATCTTCCTCATCCAGATAGCCTCACATGCAGCTAAACTTGCTGCCATGTATTCCGTTTCCGCTGAACTGAGTGCCATGGATCTTTGTTTCCTGCTATACCAAGAAACTGTCGTAGATCCAATACTAAAAATCCCTCTTGATGTGCTCTTTCTGTCTGTTGGGCTTCCAGCCCAATCTACATCCGTGAAGCCATGCAACTTCACCCCAACCATCTATCTGTACCATAAACCATACTTAGATGTGCCCCTGAGACATCTCAGGACATGCTTGCCTGCCTTCCAAAAGAGCTTGATAGGCTTAACCATCACTTGTGAAAGTTGGTTCACCGCATAGCATATGTCTGGTATTGTATTAACTAAATACATGAGAGAACCCACCAACTATCGATAAACAGTGGCATCCACTACCTCTATCGATGTAGCATCCTCTTTCTTCCAATTTCCTGGAAGAGGAGTGTCGATAGGCTTGCAGCCTTGCATGTGAAACTTCTCCAGTATCTCCCGGGCATACTTGCCTTGAGACACAAACATTTCACCTTCCTGCTACCATATTTCCAATCCAAGGAAACAATGAAGGAGGCCCAAATCCTTCATCTCAAACTCCTTTGCAAGATCTGCCTTGCATGAGTGTATCAACTGCTCACCACCTGTTAGTATTAAATCATCAACATAAAGTACAATGATTAAAAACTTACCCTCCACCACAATCTGGTACAGGTTTGCATCCGCCTCACTCTTGGTGAAGCCAAGTCCAGTGAAATAGCTGTCGATCCGAGTGTACCAAGCACGGGGTGCTTGTTTCAACCCATACAACGCTCTTTTTGTTTCATTATGTATTCATACCGAAGAGTTCAAATCCTCTGCCGCCCAATGATTTGCTCTTCTTCAATGATCCCATTAAGGAACGCAGTCTTCACATCCATCTGATGAATGTGCCAACCCATCTGCGCTGAGAGAGAAAGAATGGTCCGTATGGAACAATACCGTGCGACAGGTGCAAAGGTTTCTTCATAGTCAATCCCCTCAATATGTGAGAAGCCCCGGGCAACAAATCTTGCCTTATGCTTCTCGATGCTCCCATCAGTAGCTTGCTTTACCTTGTAGATCCATCTTGATCCTACAATTGATTTTCCCACCGGCCTTGGAACAATCTCCCAAGCACTGTTTCTGACAATGGAATCATACTCCTCCACCATGGCATCTACCCATGTGAGCTCCTGCACTACTTCTTCAAAAGAAGATGGCTCTGTCACAATACACTTGCTTATAGGAGCCATGTATCAAGTATATCGGTCAGGTGACTGTCTCTGTCTGGGTTGTGATGTAGGGACTCCTACATTCTGTGCCGCGTCAAGATTCAGTCTCTCAGCTTCTGTGGTATGCTTTCTGCCTTGTTTGATGTTTGGTTCTGCATGAGTGGACTCCTCCACTCCATAAATATCCTCCTGTGGCTGATCCACATCCAGAGGCTCATCTTTGGGAACAAGAAGTTCCTCTTCCGCATGCAAGTGTAGCTCCCTCTCAAGTGATAACTTCATGGCTTTCACCTCATTGAATTTTATATCCCATCGTATAACAGTCATCCGACTATTTGGAAAATTCAAATGATAGTTATGGGGTGTTTCGGTGTACCCCACAAATATCCCAACTTCTGCAGTCGGTTCCAGCTTCTTCCTTGCATCCTTCATCACATGAATGTAAACAGGTGAGCCAAAAATCTTCAAATGAGAAATATCAGGCTTCTTACCAAAAATGCTTCTTCAGGTGTACTCATGCCAAGTACTCTATGAGGACAACGGTTCTGCACATAAACCATAGTGTTGCATGCTTCCTCCCACAAGTGCATCGGTAGGCCCTGGTTATGCAACATCGCTCGTGCAGCACCCACGATCGTTCTGTTCTGTCTCTCCGCGACCCCATTATGTTGTGGGTTATGAGACACTATGAGCTCTCTTCGAATTCCTTCTTTTCTACAGAAATCTTTGAATTCACCCGAGATGTATTCACCACCATTATCACTCCTTAGAGCTTTCACCCGCTTCCCCGACTCCTTCTCCACCAATGCCTTGAAATCACAGAACTTTGAGAATGTTTCACTCTTCTTTTGCATGAAGAAGATCCAGCATCTACGAGAATAGTCATCAAAAAATATCACATAATACCTGTGTCTTGCTGCTAAAGCAACCGAGAATGGTCCACACACGTATGTGTGAATTCTCTCCAGGATCACCGAAGCACAGTTCTCCTTCTCATGAAAGGTGGTCTTCACAAACTTACCCATTGTACATCCTTTGCACTGATCTGACTGCGCAAGAGTACCCTTGGGAAGTCCAGTAGAAATTTGCTGCAAAATCTTCAAAGCACCATGGTGAAGATGGCCCAATCTTCTGTGCCATAATTCGCCCTCATCCTGGCTCACAACTTCTTCTGCTTTCCCCACCATATTGAAGCAGCCATCTGCACTTCCGCCAGAGATTTGGCCTAATCCCCAGTATTCTTGGTTTGACTCACGTTTATGTCAAAGGAAGCTTTTTCCTCACCGAAAACAACATCACAACCTTGGTCTTCCAACATTGCACCGAGACCAAGTTCTTCTCCGCACTGAACATGCATGACATTCATTATTAAAGAACAGACAATTTTATCACCTAACTCCCTCTCAAAGGTAACGGGCCCAATGCCTGTCGCATTGTACTGACCATCATCGCCCATATCTATATGCATCTGGAGTTCCTTCTCCTCCAAGTCACTAAATAACTCTTTGTCTCCCGTCATATGGAAAGACACACCACTGTCAAGATACCACACCGATCCCATGTAGCCTGAAACCAAGCATGCGATCAAGGAAAAATCTAGCTCAAATTGTGAGGCTAAGGCCTCTCCAGCTGTAGATCCAACAGCCTGCTTATTCTTCTTCTTATGTGGACAGTTAGTGGCAAAATTTCCATGCTCGTGACAGTGAAAACACTTTGGACAAATCCTACTTCTTGCCTTTTGCACCGGATTTAGAAGGATTTTTCTTCCCTTTCCCTTTCCTTGCTTTGGCAGCAAAAGCAAAATTCTCTTCATCTTCATTCTTCGATGAAGATCCATCCCTGGTATCCCGCCTTATCTCCTCCTGCACAAGATCCGACCAAAGTCGCTCCCATCCCGACAGTTTCTCCATCCATTGATAGAGTCTTCGTAGCTATGCCAACTCTTTGAAAGCCCAAGGAGAGCCAAGATCACCAAGTCTTCTTCATCATCATTAACCCCCACACTTCCCAGTTCATCCTTGCAGTGGACAAACTTCATGAGGTATTTTGGAATACTGTCGCCCTTCTCTGCATTTTTATTTTTCTGCTTGGTCAAGCATGCAACCTCTTCCTGTCACTTCGTTTGGAAAGGGTTCTTGTCAAAGCTCTAAGAATGGAGGGCTTTCTGCTGAAGGCCGGACACAATATGGTCCTTCATCTCCAACGTAATCCTTCTTGTTCTGCGTTTCTTCATGCATCAAGTAATTCCATTTACTAGATCTTGGCTTAGGAACATCACGCACGATGAACTCCTTCACCATTATCCTCCAAAGAGATCCTCCATCCTATTCCACAAGCCATGTAATTCGAGATCCCATCAAGGGTACATCTAAACTCAACCCATTGAAATACTCTAATGTTTACTCGATTTCTCGCATCAAGAATCTTCCTAGAAAATTCGAATTGTCCACCATCACAAACTCACTTCACAATTGCAATCTTCAATCAACAATGCTCTGATACCATGTAGAAATTATATGCACTAAGCATGCATATGTCCAAGATCCACCTGATCTCACACTATTTAACTTTATGCAAGATACTGAATCTATTCCACTTGTTATCTCGTGAAACAATCATTCATGTAATACGTAGCTATAAACAAAAATATTCAATCGCACAAAACATGCCTTTAACTTAGAAAGCCTAAAGTTGAAACCCAAACTATATATTATGTAACATGGAGATCATATGAAAATCTCATACAAGCATACAAATCTTATCACAAGCTCTCAGTACAATACAATCGTCATACACTATACAGGCCTAATCTTGCAAATCCATGCACTGATCTTTGCCACCTGCTAGCCTGCCTCCACTGCGCAATCTCTGATGAAGAATAGCTCTGAATGAATTTTAATTACTCCATCCATGACTGCGCAATCCTCATTGGTATCTCCACTGAGTGTGTGATGCAATCAATGCATCACTATAGTCACAACAGATAGTCTATCTTTCCCTTTCACCTATCTCTCCACTGGTCTCCACTGAAACTGCCATGCACTGTAGTTAACTATTGTATTGTTCAGTTGATTAATGAGTTATTATTTGTGAATTAATTAACTAATTAATTCACTCCACTCTCACTAGTGTATCATTCAGCTAGACTAGATACAACTAGCTCAACTGATTGTAACTAAGTACAACTAAGGGCACCTGCATATAACTACTTCTTTCCAACCGTGTCATAACTCGCCACTGAGTTATAATCGAGTCTCCATGCATGAGCTCACCAAACCCCAAGGAATAGCGTAATTCCTTCGGTCAGATGCATGGGCCACATCCGTAGCTCCAACTGAAGGGCTCCAAGAGAATAAGTTGCTTTTTAGAGTCTGATTATTATTAAGAGCTAATAATAATCGACATGCATCTATTTTTAGATTGACGATCTATAAATAGACTTCGCCCAATATTCAAAAAATATAATTTCATCTATTTTTCCAACTTTACCAACCATCCACAAATATCATCCTGCAACTTCTGAAATATGATCATCATGTCTAAAATTAGACATAGTCTAAAAATAGACTTGCGCCAAAAATAGCCTGCGGGCCCACTTAGTGAAGGTGACTCTTTTCACTAAGCTCATCATCTTGTTGAAACTCAACACCCACTTGGTGTAGCATATAGGTATGCTGCCAAGATTGAGCAGAAATTCAAACAGAAGAAGTAAGCCTTTGGATCTGCGAACCAGAAGCAAGGGAATGGTGCCCCTAAACCACAAAACAAAGGAAAAATCCAAGGAGGGGTAAACTAGGACAACCCACTAAAGCCGCAATCGAAGAAAAACACCAAGAAGCCAAATAATAACATAGGAAAGTGGTGTGAGTTCCATAATATCTCCACTCACAACACAAGTGAGTTTTGGGCCAAGCAGTCACTAGTGGCCGAGCCGAAGGCTTCCAAATCAGATCCATGTTCTGAATATGAATCAGAACCCAATAAGGGGACTGAAAAAGGGAAGCAAATTATCGATGTGGATCCTAATGCCACCATTTCCACCACCAATATCCAGAAGGAGGAACTTGAAGATCCATAGGAGGGGGAGTGCCTCTTCTATTCCCATATGTGGGTGAAGGGTTCCCCGCTGCAGTTCATTTTCGACAGCGTCAGCCAAAAGAACCTCATTTTAGTAGAGGTAATGAAGTGCCGGTTGGGCCCATCGACCACAGCACACCCACAACTATACACCATCGGGTGGCTTCACCAAGGATGGGATCTTGGCATCAGCCAGTAGTGTCTCCTTCCCTACAGCATCAAGCCCTTCACTGATGAGGTATTATGTGATGTTGCTCCTCTTGACGTTTGTGATGTATTATTAGGCCAACCATACTTGTGGAAGTGGCATGTTTTGTATCTAGGCATCGCACTATTATTGTTACTTTGAGAAATAATTTTTACAAGATATCAGAGGTAGCACCGCCTACCGAAATCTCTTTGATCGCTGCAAAGCAATGCAGTAAGCTCATTTCCCAAACCAGGAAATTTTTTTCCTTATGATATGCCCTTAGGGAAAGAATAATATTGTTCCCACGATCTCCAAATAGGGATCCTTCGCACATCAAAAATATATGGACAAGGTTGTGGAGGAGTACGGGGACATTTTCACCTCACCCGTAGGGGTACCACTGCACTTTCGGGTCAAGCACTCCATCGATCTGACCCCAGGCACACCACTACCCAATGAACCGATGTATTTATGCTCTATTATGGAGAATGATGAAACCAAGAGGAAGATTCAAGAGCTATTGTAGAAAAATCACATCCGACTAAGTCCATTTCCCTATGGGAACCCGATCATGTTGGTGCAAAAGAAGGATGGGACTTGGAGACTCTATATTGACTATCACATGCTGAACAATTTCACTATCTTGAATAGGCATCTGATCCAGTAGATTGATGAACTTTTGGACCAGCTCAAAGGGGATAAATATTTCATAAATATTGAATTAAATTCCAGGTATCACCAGGTACCAATCGAACACTTCGATGTGTGGAAGACTACCTTCAAATCCAAGGAGGGCCTTTTTGAATGGTTGGTCATGCATTTCGGGTTGAAAACTTCCCCTGAAACTTTCATAAGACTGGTGGATGGCATCTTGTGACCAATTACCAACTCCTTCATGGTGGTTTATTTGGGTGACATCTTGATCTTCAGCCAAGTTGGGAAAATAACCTCCACCACATTAGACAGATCCTTCAAACATTGTGACAACAAAATTTGTGTGCCAATTTGGAGAAATACACTTTTGGCACGACCCAGGTTCAATATCTAGGATACATCATTGATGAGTGGGGGGTGCATGTGGACCCATCCAAGATCTAGGTCATTCGGGAATGGCTAACCCCAACCAATCTAATAGAGCTACACATTTTTTTGCTTCTTGCTAATTTCTACAGCATGTTCGTGTTGGGGTTCTCTCATATCACTTGGCCTTTGAGTCCATAGTATTAAAGATCGACCAATTTGAACCGGTAATCGGTCAAACTGGCCACTTCATTGGTTGACCAGGTCAAACCTGCACAACAACTCAATTCAAGGCCTATTTTTGCCCAAAAATCAGAAAAAATGGGTACTAATCAGTCAATTTAGGATGGAACCAACCGGTTTATGGTCAAACCGGTTGGTTTTGTCCTAAACTGGTTGGTTCCCTACCAAGGCCACGACGGACCCACACTTCATGGTTTATTAAGGTTCCATGGTGTTTTGGAGGGAAAGTAAGGGTTTTTTCCCTCCAAAAACACCCTCTCCAACTCTTTAAAAGGAGCTCACACCCCCCCCCAGCATTTGCCTCGCACATCTCATTAGGAGTTTTTGTGAGTTTGATTGGGAGCTTGGAGAGTGTTGAGTTTTTGATGTAGTAGTGGAACAACAAAGATTTTGAGCCAAGTAGTAGTCATCATGCATCCAAAATCCAAGGATATTGCATGGGCTCATTGTGATATGATTGATGGCAAAATGATCTGCAAATATTTCCAAAAATATATTGCAGTAGGGGGTATTAACAGGTTCAAGCAACACTTGGTTGGGATAGGAGGTCGTGTAAAGCCATGTGGAGAACCAAATGAAGTAATAGGGCATATTAGGGAAGAATACCTTCATAATTTTGAGACTCAAGTAACTAAAACAACAGAGAATTTTGTGACTTAAGCAGTTGCAAATTTTGGGAGTCGAGACTGAACCAACTGAGTTTGATCATGATGAGAAGTTTCAAGTGATAATGTTGATCACTAATATCATATATGTATATTTGTAGTAGGTCAGTGGCACCATAGTTTGTAGGCTTTGTTTTTGAACTCTAGAGTTCATTTAGAGCCTCATTGACTATAAATTTTGTTGTTGATATGTATTTCACTTGGTGCCATTTTGAGATTTTCACCTTTATATCGTATATATATTAACAAACTTTGCATAGTTTGTCTCTGTTGGTTTGGAATCATGGTTTTAAATCTTAAAAATAATTTTTTCATTAAAAAATAATTATTTCATGTGTTTTTTTTTAAACCGTTTCATTGAGATCTAACCAGTCCCTGTTTGACTGGTTCCAATTTGAAACCTGATTTATTAGGTGGACTAGTCCGGTCACCGATTCCAATTTTTAATACTATGTGTTTTCGCACAAAATGTCTAGGCACTGCGGCAACGGCTTAGATCGGGGACTGTCACCTTGATCCCCAATCTCTCTATTTAAGTTGTCTCCCTACAGACTAATGGGGGTAGACCCTATAGGAATGGAATAGAATAGAACTAGGTATATACCAACCAATTCGGGAGACATAGTCAAGCGACCAAGTACTTATTTAAGATCTAATGAGATTTAATAGATTTTATTAGATTAAAAGTTTGATACCAATGCCTTATCGAGTCAATTATCTCGTTATGAAATTAGGATCAAGTAATTGACAGATAACTATTTCTAGAATGAAAAACTATCCTGTTATGAAATTCCAATCCAATCTAAAATGTGAACGCATGAAATGAGAGAAAAAATATTAAGCCACAACCACAGTATTTAATTGCTAAAATAAATGCTCAATTTACCAAACTGAAAGATAAGAATTTTTATCAATGTAATATAACTTCCAATTAAACATAAGCTTATTAATCCAATGCAGTTGTAGCTCAAAAAATATTTCCTCAAAACTTTTCAACTTCACCTTCAAGAAAATGCATTAAAGATGCTCAATCTAGGAAAGAAGGACATGCAATTTACCATTACTTGAAAATCTCTCAAATTTTAATATGCAATAAATATCAATTCAAGTAAATTAAACCACAGTTAGAGTTAATTAAACGACGATCAATCTCAATGGATGGTAAGCACGAAATATTTGAGACTTAAGCACTTTCAATTTCGAAAGCGATAACCATGAAAGAGAAATGAAAATTAAATGCTAAGCAATTCCAAATTTAAATGATTTTCTTAATTATTCTAATCCAGAAAAATTATATTTTTCCTATAGTCAAACTTTACATATGTTAAAATAATTATTTTACCCTTGACTATAGAAAAATTTAGATTCTTCCTTTTTTATGCCCAATACCACCCTCAAATATATCATACAAAAGGAATAAAACAAGAAATTTAAAAAATTTCTAATCTTAAAAGTTAACGAATTTTTATTTTTATATTTTATTTTTTGAAATTTTAAAATTTTTACAGAAGTAAAAAATTAATTTTAAAAAAAATGATTTTTTTTTTTTTTTGAATCTTTTTATAAGTTGAAATTTAGTTATAATTTTGAGACCCTTTTTTTAATTTTATCAAAGCTTAACCCCAAACCAAAAAATTAAAATCTAAACTTTACGAAAAATTTAAGAGAAAAAAAAATGAAATGTTAATAGTGAGTAATCCAAACCTTTCAAAATAAAATAAAAAAATGAAATGTGTTATTTCTGATTTGTATTGTGCGTAGGTGCTAGGGTAAAGCGGACAGCGGACAGCGTAAAGGAAAGATGGACGCAGGAGATGAGGACCATAAAGGAAAGTGCAGATGGCAGCAGATGGTTTTGGCAGCGAGGAGGATGAGCTGCAGACAGGAGCCGACAAGGACACAGGAAGGGACGCAACTGCTTAGAGCCTTACATGGGCCGAGGGAACAATCGAAGGTTGCGGAGTATATGGAATAATTCGAACGGATGGAAGGGAGGCTAGATAGCAAATGAGGGCAACCCACGAACCAACAAAAATGCAGGCACACACTGGTGCATAAAATTTTAAAACTATTCCTTGCCTAGAAATCTATTTTAACCAGTAAACTCATATTTTAAAATTCAAATTTAATTGAATGCACCTGAAATTTATACTTTGAGGCAATATCTCACCCATATCTCCAAACAATTTGATCCTGAGACCAAATCTTACCCTCCAGGGCCTAGATCTGGCTTAGATCTAAAAAAAAATCTGAAGATTTCCCAATATAACTTGCACAAAACCAGAATGAAGGTACTCAGAAACCCAACACATGTACAGAAAAACCCTAAACCCCGGTGATTTAAAAAAATAATGATACTCACAAATCTACAATGCTATTCTACAGATCTATTAGATCAAAGCCCTCTTTGGCCAGATTTAAGCTATTTTTGCACAATTTAGAAACAAGAATTTAAGAGAGGCACAAGCCTAAGAAAACCTTGCAAAAAATATTTCATAAAATAACTTCAGAAATTAAGAGACAATGGGATTTTTTAGATTTTTTTTAAATCTAAGAGTCATTTTATCTAGCTGAAGATTTCCCCAAAAGCCAAAATCCTGAATAATGACCTCTGCACACTCAAATCTTATTTTTAGATTAATAGTGATTTTAAAAATAACCATAAGATCATCAAGAAATATAGATACCTGATACTTCTATCAAATCAAAATGAAATTTTAAAAAAAAAAAAAAACCAAAAATTTGCATAAGATACCTGTATGAAGATCAATCCACAAAAGCTATTAACCAGAAAATGCCAATAAAAGTAGCAAAGTTTTAGAAATAATATTACCACATAAATCTGGAAAAGGAACACCAAAGTCTATAACCCCAAAGTCTTTCTATTTTATTGATCAGCAAAAGTTATAAGAGCTTCTCAGAGCAAGTGCACGATTCAATGATCGGATGCGAATGATGGATAAATACCTTTAATTTATAGATTTATTCTCCAATGGCTAGCTGACTTAATCCCCGTCAAAGTAATCTCGACTGTCAAAAAATATTTAATCATCTTTTAATCTCATCCATCGAAATTAATTATTATTTTGAGGAATTTCAAATTTTTCATTTAATTCCTTTTCAATTAACTCAAAAATAATATTTGTAAATTAATTTCCTCAAAAAATTGACTTCGACTTAACTGCCAAGGCCCAAGGGTCCAAAATTTCTTGAAATTTTCAATATTCCCTTGGTCAGGGACCTCTAAAAATTAAAACTTCTAGAACCGACAAATTTTTTATTTTGGAGAATTAAATTTTCCTAGGACCTCAAATGAATTAAATTTTTGGCTTATAATTTTAATTTAATTTTGCCAAAAATTTAATTAATTGACTCATGAGGGGATTAATTATTTTTCCAACCCTCTAATACTTTAGCCATGATGTCTAACTATGAGGAACCATGCACTAAAATATTTTACATCAAGATATTACAATTTGACACATGATGGAGGAAAACTCGTTCATAATAGACCCTCAAATAGCTACCCAATTATGCGACTCAAAATGATCTAGCAGACCAAGTAATTTGTAATAAAATAATCTAGCCAATTAGCTAGGATTATTACCAAATTAATTTTACAAAGTTGTTGGGTGAGGTTGGAGGGGAAAAAATTTTCTGATCATTTGTGTCGAGAAACACAAATGAATCAGTGAGACGAAAAACCTCCTAGGATAGAAGTCGTCACCAAAATACTAGGCTTACCTAGTTTGTTACATACAAGATGATCTTAGTAAGATCATTTACATTATAAACATGCAGAATGGGTTTACATCATTTATAAAACTGTCGACTGATGATGAAATTTGAATCGCGTGAACACCTTGAACATGATAAATCCCATTTGCAAAAATGGGGGTGTACTGCTATGGGGTCGTTGACACAAAGTGGTCAACACTATGTTTGATTCAAGTCACCAAGGGAGGATCGAAAGCCAAATTATTTTGGTTTGAATCTCAACAGAAGGAATTCGAAGAGTTGAACCATTACATCTACTCTGCACCAGTGCTCACATTACCAGACTTGCAGCAACCCTTTGATATTGAGAAAGATGCCTTTGACTATGCTATTAGGGCAGTTCTTACTCAGCAGGGGCATCCAGTGGCATATCATAGTGATACACTTTCAGACATAGTCCATAAGTATCCCACCTATGACAAATAAATGTATTCCATTGTGCATGTCTGGCAACAATGGAAGCATTACATTTTGGGGAAGGAAACGGTCATCCACACAGATGACCGACCCCTGTAGTTCATACAAACGCAAGAGAAGTTACGGAATGAGAACCATCAGAAATGTTCCACGTACTGAAACAGTTTAGTTTGAACATCAAGTATAATAAGGGCATCACCAATAATGTTTCAGACTACCTCAGTCGACCGTCGATCGTGGCACTAACCACTGTGCTCAACTCTTGTGGGCACGAGACTTTGACTTGGCCGCGTCTCTACAAAAGCGATCCAAAATTAGGAAACACATACCAGACGCTCCTAGAAGGTAAGAAAGTTCTATATTTTCACCTCCATGATGCACTATATTTTCACCTCCAGGATGCACTGTTATGCCACTTAGAACACCTTTATGTTCCTTCAAGCGAACGTGCCAATATGATTTGGGAAGCACACTACGGTTGAGTCGCTATACATTTCGAGGTCGAGAAAACAGTGGCAGTATTGCAGAAGTATTTCTATTGGTTGAACCTTCGACAAGATGTTGGGAAATATATCAGATAATGCACTATCTGTGCCATTTCCAAATCTACCATCAAGAAGCAAAGCCTATATACTCCACTACCTACCCCTAGTCGACCTTTGGAATCCATCATAAAGGATTACATGTTAGGCCTTCCTTCTACCAAGCATAGCAATGACAGTGTTTTTGTGGTTGTTGACAGATTCCATAAGATGGCCATTATGGCGGACTGCAATAATAATATGAGAACAAAATCCACTCTTGAAATATTCTTTGAATGAGTTTGGTTACACTTTAGGATCCCACAGTCCATTATCTTAGATCTGGACAACATATTCCTCGTCACATTTTGGTCAACTCTCTAGTCGATGTTGAACACCAAACTCACTAAGTCCATAACTTTCCACCCCTAAAATTATGGCCAAACAGAGGTCATCAACAGGATGATCATACACATTATGCGTATGTAAAACTCGAAGCATCCACGTGCATGGGAGGAAAGACTTTCCTATGTCCAGCGCAATTATAACCGGGCTCTCCACAGCTCAACTGGCCACAACCCCTTTCAGGTGGGTTTTGGATTACAACCACTATGTCCCATTGATGTGGTCATACCATTTGTAGCTACTCTAGAAGATCTGGCTCATGTCCAGTTCGAAGATGACAAGGAAAACAACTTCATTGAGTGCATTCATCACATCTGCCAACAGTTCCATGACATATTGGACATAGCCAATGCTAAGTATAAGCAGTGACATGATCATCATTTGGTTCCAAATAGGTTCTAGGAGGGTGACCAAGTTTGGTTTCATTTGCAGAAGGAGCACCTCGCTGGACTCCACCGCAAGCTTCGCCCGCTCTGATATGGGCCTGTTGTCGCACAGAATGTCTATGCACCACGACAACGGCTCATATCAGGGGTTGTCACCCTGATCCCCAATCTCTCTCTTTGATTTTTCTTCCACAAGACTAAGGGGGGTAGACCCTATAGAAATGGAATGAAAGAGAACTAGTTGGAAACCAAACAGTTCAGGAGACACGGTCAAGCGACCAAGTACTTATTTAAGATCTGATGAGATTCAAAATATTTAATTAGATTAAATATTTGATACCAGTGCCTTATGGATTCAATTATCTCATTATTGTATAAATTATACAAAATTCATGTATATCTTGGATTCACCCGATCTAACAATGTACTAAAGTTAAATACTGAATCGCTTCTACAAATATTTTTTGAAATTAAAAATGCAAATGCTAATCACATGAACATGAAGAAATATCAATCACACACAACACAAATAATTTCCCAGGAAAATCTTACAACTAAAAACCCCACTATCTTCTGTTGTATATTCATGATGGATCATGAAACAATTACATACAAAACTCTTCTCACAAGAGCCCTCCAGTACTTAGCTAATTGTCTCACACTTTCATATGCAAAATTGACCAACACAGCCAATTCTCAGTCTCCAACAGCCTACCTTTCTTGCGCAATCCCTGATGGTAAAGATCCCAAAAATATAGGAATTATTGCCTGCCTTGACTGCGCAAGTATCATGGGCACTCCAATGGGTGTTTGGTTGCATGTGTGCAACCCAATAATCCTACAACTGATAGTCAACTTCCCATTCACCTAGAACTCAACTGGGTCTCCACTAGATCTGACATGCATGCAACTAATAATAGTAAATCCTCAGTTTCATGTGAGATCATTGATTGTGAATTAATTAATCTTTAATTCACTGAATCTCTCACTATTGTATCTTCAGTTACGACTAACACAACTGATTTTAACTCACTTAACTGAGTTTAACTGATTACAACCTACATTAACTAATGTAGCACTGCACTTCGAACTCTGTTACAACTAGAATTACTCTGCATGCCTCACCAACTACCTCTAACTCGAAATCCACTAGCTAACTAAATTTATCACTTTCAATTAACAGTTTCAAGTCCACATTAAGAATATATTACAGTTTAATGTCCATCTTAATTAAGGGATAACCAAATAGACATGCACCCAAAAATAGCACTATGGACCCCACCCTAGTCTAGGTGCTTAATTCAACCAGGTGCTTAATGCACTAGGTGTGGGTGCTAAAATTTCTTTTTGAATATCAACGCTCCCTCTCAATAAGAAAGGGATTATCCTTCACCCCGATCCTGTCTCTGTGGTACTTAAATTTCTCCTGGTGAGTGCCTTCGTCAAAACATCTGCATCTTGACCTTCCATGGGAACGTACTGAAGAAACATTATCCTTCTCTGCACACAATCTCTGAGATAATGGTATCGAATATCTATATGCTTGGACCTATCATGAAACATAGGATTAATCAAGATTTTAATGCAACTCTTATTATCACAATGAATCACTATCGGATCCATGTAAGAACCAAACAAACCAACCAAGATATTTCTCATCTAGATAGCCTCACATGCAGCTTGACTTGCTGCCATGTATTTCACTTCCGCTGAACTGAGCGTCACAGATCGTTGCTTCCTCTTGTACCAGGAAACTGTTGTTGATCCAATCCTAAATATTCCCCCTGATGTGCTCTTTATGTTCGATGGACTACCAGCCCAATCTTAATCCATGAAGCCATGCAGCTTCACTCCCTTTGTCCGTCTATACCATAAACCATACTCTAATGTGCCCCTCAGGTATCTTAGGACATGCTTCCCTGCCTTCCAAAAGAGCTTGGTAGGCTTAACCATAGCTTGACTCAACTGGTTAACTGCATAGCAAATTTCTAGTCTCGTGTTCACCAAATACATTAGTGAACCCACTAACTGTTGGTAGACATTATCATCCACTACCTCTCCAGAAAGTAGAATCCTCTTTCCTCCAATTTCCTAGAAGAGGAGTATCCATTGGTTTGCATCTCTCCATGTTAAACTTACCCAGTATCTCCTTTGCATAATTTCCTTGAGACACAAAAGGTTCACCATCCCGCTGCCATGTTTTGAATGCAAGGAAATAATGAAGGAGTCCCATGTCCTTCATTTTGAACTCCCTTGCAAGATCCTCCATGCATGAGTGTATCAACTACTCATCACCAGTCAAAATTAGATCATCAACATAAAAAAACAACGATAAATAGCTTAACCTCAACCACAAACTGGTACTTTGCATCTACTTCACTTTTGGTGAAGCCCAGTCCGGTGAAATAGTTGTCTATCCGAGTGTACCAGGCACGGGGTGCTTGCTTCAACCCATATAGTGATTTTTTGAGTCTGCACACATGTAATTCACTATTGAATATATTGAAACCTTTAGGTTGCTCTATGTACACCTCTTCCTCAATGATCCCATTGAGAAACATAGTTTTCACATCCATCTGATGAATGCGCCAACCTATCTGCGCTAAGAGTGCAAGGATGGATCTTATGGAAGAGTACCTTGCAACAGGTGAAAAATTCTCATAATAATCTATCCCCTCAATCTATGAGAATCCCCGGGCCACAAATATGGCCTTGTATTTCTCCACACTCCCATCAACAGCTTGCTTTACCTTGTAGATCCATATCGATCCCACCACTGATTTTTCGATCCGTCTTGGGACTATCTCCCATGCACTGTTCTTGACAATGGAGTCATACTCCTCCACCATTGCATCAACCCAATTTGGCTATTGCACTGCTTCCTGAAAGGAAGATGGTTCAGTCACAATACATTTTCTCATAAGAGCCATGTATCCAGTAAATCGGCCAGGGGATTGTCTATGTTTTTGTTGTGAATTAGGGGCTTCTACATTCTCTACAGCATCAAGTCTCAATCTATCATCTTTTTTGGTGCGCCTTCTGCCATTTCTGATGGATGGCTCTACATGAGTTTTTTCCTCCACTCCATGAACCTCCTCATGTGGCTAATCCACATCCTAAGACTCATGCTTGGGAACCAACAGTTCCTCCTCTGCATGAAATTCCAGCTCTCTCTCAAGGGACAACTACATGGCTTTCTTCTCATCAAATTTGATATCCCATCGCACAATAGTCATTTTGTTGTTTGGAAAATACACACGATAATTATGGGGTGTTTTAGTGTACCCCACAAAAATCCCAACCTCAGTTGTTGGTTCCAGCTTCTTCCTGGCGTCCTTGGTCACATGCACATAAACATAATGAGCCAAAAATCTTAAAGTGTGAAACATCAGGTTTCTTACCAGTGCAAGCCTCTTCAGGTGTACTCATGCCAAGTACTCTATGAGGACAACGGTTTTGCACATGTACCATTGTATTGCATGCTTTCGCCCATAGATGCATCGGTAGGCCTTGGTCATGCAACATCGCTCGTGCTGCACCCACAATATTTATGTCTTCCTCTCTGCCACCCCATTCTACCATGGGTTATGAGGTGCTATGAGTTCTCTTCAAATTCCCTCTTTGTTGTAGAAGTTCTTGAATTCGTTAGAGATGTATTCTCCACCATTATCGCTCCTAAGAGCCTTCACTTACTTCCCTGACTCTTTCTCCACCAGTGCTTTAAACTCATAGAACTTAGATAATGTTTATTTTCTTCTGCATGAAGAAGATCTAGCACTTACGAGAAAATTCATCAACAAATATTACATAGTACTTATGCTTTGTTGTTGAAGAAACCGAGAAAGGACCACACACGTCTATGTGAACTCTCTTAAGGATCCTCGAAGCTCGGTTTTCCTTCTCATGAAAGGTGGCCTTTACATATTTTCCCATAGTACATCCATTGCATATATCTGACTGCACAAGTGTACCCCTGGGAAGACTAGTAGAAATCTGTTGCATGACTTTCAAGGCTCCATGGTGAAGATGGCCCAATCGCCTGTGTCATAATTCTCCCTCATTCCGGCTCACCACTTGATCTGCCTTGCTCATCATTGTTGTGAAGCCATCTACCTCCAGCTTGTAGAGATTCTTAACTTGAATACTTATCCTCTTGGCTTTTCCTGTTCTTTTATGTCGCAGGAAAGCTTTTCCATCGCTAAAAACAACATCATAGCCTCTATCCTCCAACATTGCGACTGAGACCAAATTTTTCTTCAGACCTGGTACATGCATCACATATTTTAATTGAAAGGGTTTTCCTGATGCCCTTTGAAAGGTAATGGTACCAATCCTGGTAGCAATGTATCATATGTCGTCACCCATTTCAATATGCATCTGGAGATCTTTCTCCTCCAAGTCACTGAAAAGTTATTTATCTCCCGTCATCTGAAAGGAAGCACCACTATCCAAATACCACACAGATCCCAATGCACTAGACACCATGCATGAGATCAATGAGAAGTCAAGCTCAAATTTCAAGTCAAGGGCCTCACCAGCTGTAGATCCTCTAGCCTTCTTGTTCTTATTCTTCTGTGGATAGTTAGTAGAAAAATTCCCATGCTCGTGACAGTGAAAACACTTCACCTTGGACATGTCCTACTTCTTTCCATTCTTGGAATTGGATTTAGAATGGAATTTCTTCCCCTTCCCCTTCCTCGCCTTGGAATCCAAAGTACAATCCTCTTCATCCTCATTCTTAAATGAAGATCCATAACTGGTGTTCCGTCTAAACTCCTCTTGCACCAAATCCGACCACAGTCGTTCCCAATCTTGCAACTTCACCCTTCCATAATCAAATTCTTGATAATTGTGCCAACTCTTGGGAAGTCCTAGGAGAGCCACGATCACCAAATCATCATCAACAATTTTTATTCCAACACTCCCCAGTTCATCCCGGCATTGGATAAACTTTGTTAGATATTTTGGAACGGTGTCGCCCTTTTCCATATTGATTTTCCTGAATTTATATGTTTTGTGGAGTTACCTCCTGACCTGACATGGTATCAAAGCCAGTCCCTTTTTTAGCACTCTTTCCCTTGGTCTAACTCCCTCCTATCTATGTTTTGCATATTTTCAGACTGTCACGATGCATTCAATTTTTCTGCTGCATTCTGGTTTCTCCTGGCAGAAGTGCTCTTTCTACAATTCTGAAAATTTTGCCTCACTTTTTCTGCACACCACTCTGCAAATTCAACTCATTTTTTTTAGAGCTCTCTCATTCCCTCGAGCTTCCTCTCGGCTCCATTCCCTCACGCAATCTGCTCAATCTGTTTTCTCTCCCCATCGCTTGCACTACCCACCCCCTCGCCTACACTCTCCACCCCCTCGCTGCTCTCACCACCCCCCTTTATCACACTTGCACACCCTCGCGGCTCTCACCACCCCCTCCCTCACAGCTGCACCCCCTCGCGGTTCTCTCCACCCCTCCCTCACACCCACACTCCCTTGCAGCTCTCCCCACCCCTCTCTCACACCCGCACCCCTGTCCCACTCGTCCCTCCTCCACCCCTCCCACACAGACTCTGCACCCTCACCTTCTTGTTCTCACCAAGCCCACTCCCTCCCCTCACTCTCCCCATCCCCCTCCCCTCACGTCCACTCGCCAACCCTGCTCCCTCCCGTCACTTTCCCCACCCCCATCCCCTCACGTCCCCTCCCCTCCCATGCATATTTCCTCACACTATCGTCGCTCTCCCCAACCCCACTCCCTCACACTCATTTCTCCCTCACGTTCCTCCTCCTCCCCTCCCACGTAGATTTCCTCTATGTGTTTTTTATAGTTCGTCCTCCCCCAAAACTACATTTTTTACAATTTGGCCTCCCCCCAAAACGCATTTTTTTTATAGTTCGGCCTTCCCCAGAAAATACCTCCCCCCAGAAAACGCCTCCCCAGTAAATACCTCCCCCCAAAAACGCCTCACCCAGTAAATACCACTCCCAGAAAAAACCTTCCCCAAATAAACCCTCCCTCTGATAATACCTCTGTTTTTTTTTCCAAAAAAAAAAAATTACAGATAAAAAAAATCAAATCAAATCAAAAATTGAAGTGCAGAATTTAAACCAGAATTGAATTTTTTTTACAGTGGCAGCAAAGTGATTTTTTTTTCAAAACAATGTATTCTCTCATATCTATTGTGGGAGTTGTTCTCTCCGGCAAGGAGAACTATCCTGAATGGTCTCAGAAAATCAAGCACACTCTCATTTTTAATGAGCTGTGGAGAGGAATTTGTGAAGGAGAAGGAGACCATCCATAGCAAAGCCCACTTCAGACAAGGAGATCTCCATTTGGGAAAACAAGAACTACAATACCTATGCCTTGACTGCAGTGTCTGTAAATGAAGAGGTGAGTCGCCATATTACACCATTTTCAATTTCCTATGAAGCCTTGAGCAAACTAAAATAACTCTATGACTCACATTCAGAACTTGAAATTGTTCAATTAATGATTAAGTTGTTCAACTTTGAATTGAAAATGATGACCGTCTTGCTTTAGCTTCAAAAGTAAGATCTATCATGCATGAAATTAATAATACTGGTGTATAATTTGACATACCTCTCATATAATATGTTAATGCATTGTATCCCACTTAGTCACATTACCTTGAGTCATTGCAAGAAAGTGGAAACCTCGTGAAAATCACCTTTGATTCCCTTGAGAAAACATTTTCAAAAAGAGAGAAGGATTTTGGAAAGATGATAGCCCCTCTGTCTTTTGAAGAGGCTGTATGTTTTGCACATAGAGAAAATAGTCATGCTCAAGATTATTCCAAAGGAAAAGGTGGCCGAAGAGGAAGAGGAGGAAGAAATTTCAGAGGAAGGGGGGGAAGACAAACTCAAACTGAAAAATCTTATCTTCATTGCATACACTGCAATAAAGACTAGCATGATGTATCTACATGTAAGATGCCTTGGGATAAGATTGAGCAGCAAATAAATCAAGGAAAAGGTAAAAATCATGATAAAGACAAAGGTAAAGCACCTGAATCTGTTCATTATGTTGTAGCACATTATAACGATGGAGTAATTGAATACTTGTTTGATGTTTCATTTACTTCTTGGAGAAATGATTAGTTGCTAGATTCAGGAGCAACATGTCACATGAAATTTAGAAAACATTTTTTTGAAGAATTTACTAACAAAGTTGATGGAGCAGTATACTTCGCAGATAAATCCAAACTCAGGCCATCAGGGCTTAGCACAATCAGGCTTAAGTTGCCTGGTCTTCTAGATCATATTCTACATGAAGTTCTATACCTCCCTAGGTTGAGGAGAAAATTGTTGTCCTTGGTCCACATCCGCCAACAAGGACACTCCATTCACATGTTTGATGGCAAGGTTGAGGTTAGAAAAGCATAAGATCGCTCACTTGTCATGGAGGGAATAGAAGAAGAAAGACTCCTGAAGCTGCAAGGTTCCTCTGCTCATGCACAAAACTTTGCATTCAGTTCACATCATGACGAAGGTATATTCCCATCAATTATTTTATGGCATGCTAGATTTGGAGACTTAAACTATGACAGCCTTCGATTGTTGAAGAAAAATGGTGTTACTGGATTGCCTACAATTCCTAGGAAACTTAAGCAATGTGATGTTTGTATTCTAGGAAAGCATAGCAAACAACCATTTCATGATTCACATTCCAGATCACATAGAAAACTCGAGCTTATTCATTCAGATTTATGTGGCCCCATGCCTATTGCTTCTGCAAATTGAAATAAATATATGATTACATTTATTGATGATTACACCAGAATTTGTTGGGTTTACTTATTTAAGAACAAATCTAATGCTTTTCAAAAATTCAAGAATTTTTATGCATCGATTTAAAATGATGCACAAACTCATATTGGGTATTTGCACATTGATAATGGAAAATAATACACTTCAAATGAATTTGAAAACTATCTTCATCAACATGGGATCAAACATCAAACAATTGTGCCCTATAATCCCTAACAGAACGGTGTAGCTGAAAGAATGAATAGGACAATTTTAAATATGGTTCGCTCCATGATGTTTTTTAAAAATGTAAAATTGATGTTTTCAGCTGATGCAGTTCTATGTGTTGTATACATAAAGAATAGGTGTCCTTCAAATTCAATTAGAAAAAAAACTCCTTATGAAATGTGGCATGGCCACATTCCTTCGATAAAGCATTTCAGGGTCTTTGGTTCCATCTGTTATGCTTTGATACCTAAGGTACAAAGGAATAAACTTGGTGCTAAAATTCAAAATGTATCTTCTTGGGGTATTCCAATACCTCCAAAGGATATCGTCTCTATGATGAAGTCAATAAGAAGTTTGTAGTAGCAAGAGATGTCATATTCCTTGAATCTTCCGAGACTGACAATGTTTTTGAGTGGCAACTTGATCGCTTAGATAGATTCACACATTCAAAGTATTTTCAGGAATTTGATAATCACATTCCACATCTTGAAGGGTGGATCCCTATACTGAATCAATATGTGGAATCATTTTCCGAAGCACTCTCTCCCCCACATGAAGACTCAACCACGGATGACACCTTGAACGATGCAATTGACAGAATTGAGAGGTTGAATCTTAATTCAATTCCAAATCAGTCAAATGAACAGCCTGGGCCATCTTAGAAAGGTCCCCCAAAATGGTTGACAAAGACACTAGAAAACATTCATCCCGATGAGGTTGGAAAGACAGGAACAAAAAGTTCCACCAGACAAAATGGAGGTGACATAGATAATTCTGATTCACCTATTGATATGGATATTTCTTATAAATGTGAATTGAATTTGTCTGTAGATCATGAACCAAATTCCTTCAAAGAAGCCACTTCTCATGTTGAATAGAATGAAGCGATGCAAAAGGAGTCTGATGCCTTAATAAATAATGGCACTTGGAAGCTGGTTGATACTCCTTTGGGAACCAAACCAATTGGCTGTAAGTGGGTCTACAAGAACAAGTACAAAGCAAATGGCTCACTTGAAAATCACAAATCCATGCTTGTGGAAAAAGGTTTTGCACAGAAAGAAGGGGTCGATTATGAAGAAACTTTTTCCCCCACAGAAAAATGGGCCACCATCCGGACACTATTTTCCCTAGCAACTCAGAAGGGATGGAAATTCCATCAGATGGATGTAAAAACCACCTTTTTGAATAGAGATCTAAAGGAGAAAGTTTTTATGTCCCAAACAAAAGGATTTGTTGTGAAGGGCCAAGAACACAAAGTATGCAAACTTATAAAATCCTTGTATGGCCTCAAGCAAGCACCGTGAGCCTGGTATGAGAAATTAACTGAGCATATTCTAAAACTTGACTTCAAACATTTTGATCTTTATGATGCAAATTTTTTTGTTAATAAAGTGGGAAAAAAAGTTGTATATCTTGTGGTGTATGTAGATGATATTTTGATGACATGGAACAATGAGAGTTATATTGCATCCATAAAGAAACAATTGAACAAAGGTTTTGAAATGACTGATTTGGGCTATGTTCACTACTATCTGGGTATTGAAGTAACTCAACATCCTAAATTTATATTCCTTTTTCAAAACAAGTACATTGGAGATCTTTTGAACAAGTTTGGCATGGATGAATGCAATCCCTTAACCATTCCAATGGAACAAAACTTGAAGCTCACATCCATTGAAGGGAAGGAATTCAAAGATGCAATGAAGTATAGAAAACTTGTAGGAAGTCTTATCTACCTGACTACCACCAGACCAGACATCTCATTTGTTGTTGGAATCCTCTCCAGGTTTATGCAAAGACCTTGTGAAGGACATTGGTCTGCTCTAAAAATAGTTCTAAAGTACTTGAAGGGGACTCAAGACTTTGAACTCAAATATACACAGGTAGGCGACTTCATCTTGATCGGATACTCTGATTCAAACTTTGATGGGGACAAATAAACTAGGGTTTCTACTTCAGGTTATACCATGAGTCTTGGATCGAGATATGTCTCATGGAGATCACACAAATAGTCAATTCCATCAGATTCCACATCCGAGGCAGAATATGTGGCAGCAGCTAAAGCAACAAAGGAAAATGTGTGGCTTAGGAAAATCCTAGAAGATTTGCAGATGAAACAAATGCATTCATCACCACTCAAGATCGAAAACACTTCTGCAAAAAAGTTGGCCAAGAACCCAAAGTTCCATGATCGAAAAAATCACATCAATACAAAATACCATCTGATTCAACATCATGTTGAGGCAAAAACTATCCATCTATGTCATTGTTCCATAAATGAGCAGACTTCGGACATCTTCACCAAAGCGCTTGGAAGAGAAAATTTTGAAAAGTTCAGAATGATGCTTAGACTCACCAACATCCCTTCATATTAAAGGGGGGAATGTTAACACCTAATCCTAAGGGATTGGGTGAGATTGTATATTATTGTAATTTAGTAAATAAGGAAGACCAAGAGACATTGGGAAGTGAATCCCAATAGTCTCACTTCCATGTATAAGTACATACACAATCTCAATCTAATGCATCTTCAGTTTTCAGGAGTTACCTTCTGGCCCGACATTATCGTTGAGTGCCAATTTCCTATGGTCATTGTTGCTTTGGAATAGATCTGTCAAAGCCTTCCACATTGCATATGGTGTGGCTTTCCCATAGAGGCTTGAGACAATGTGTTCTCATACTCCCTCCAACAGGATCCTCCTCGCCTTTGCCACTTTCTTTTGCCATGCACCAAAATTTGTAGCATCGGGTTTAGGAACATATTTGTCAATGAATTCCTTTAAGCCATTGTCTTCGAATACTGCCTCCATCCTGTCCTTCCAAGCAATGTAGTTTGAGCTGCCCTCAAGTTCATACTCTAACCTCAAGCCATTGAAATCCATTTCGATCTTGAATCAGCTGTAGCACCAAGAAATTATTTCTGCAAATTTGAATTCTATCCAGTCACAAACTTAGTTCCTACTTCACTTCTAAAATTTCCTATGCTTTGATACCATGTAGAAATTATAAAAAATGCATGTATATCTTGGATTCACCCGATCTAGCAATGTATTAAATTTAAATACTGAATTTCTTCTACAAATAATTTTCAGAATTAAAAACACAATCGCTATCACATGAGCATGAAGAAAGATCAATCACACACAACACAAATAATTTCCCAAGGAAATCTTACAGCTAAAAACCCCACTATATTCTATTGTATATTCAACATGGATCATGAAAAAATTACATTCAAAACTCTTCTCACAAGAGCCCTCGAGTACTCAGCTAATTGTCTCACACTTTCATATGAAAAACTGACCAACACATAGCCAATTCTCAGCCTCCCAACAACCTGCCTTGCTTGCACAATCCTTGATGGTAAATATTCCTAAAAGATAGGAATTATTGCCTGCCTTGACTGCGCTAGTATCATGGGCACTCCAATGGGTGTTTGGTCGCATGTGTGCAACCCAATAATCCTACAACTGATAGTCAACTTCCCTTTCACCTAGAACTCAGTTGGGTCTCCACTTGATCTGACATGCATGCGGCTAATAATAGTAAATCCTTAGTTGCATGTGAGATCACTGATTGTGAAATAATTAATATTTAATTCATTGAATTTCTCACTAGTTTATCTTCATTTATAACTCACACAACTGAGTTTAACTGACTTAACTGGTTTAAATTGATCACAACCTACATTAACTAATGCACCACTGCACTTCGAACTCTATTACAACTAGAATTACTCTGCATTCCTCACCAACTACCTCTAACTCGAAAGCTACCATAGCTAACTAAATTTATCACTTTCAGTTAACTTATTCAAGTCCTCATTGATAATATACTACAGTTTAATTTCCATCTTAATTAAGGGATAACCAAAATAGACATACACCCAAAAATAGCACTGTTGGCCCCACCCTAGTTTGGGTGCGTAATGCAACCAGGTGCTTAATGCACTAGGTGTGGGTGCTGAAATTTCTTGTTGAATCTCAACACTCCCTCTTAACTAAAAAAAAAATCTAAATGTTCATACAATTAAAAATACAGATCTATGCACAAGAGTTGCAAATCTGTCAGATCTGAGAAGTTTAAGTCTGACTCCACTCCCAGATCTAAAGATCTAAGGCTCTTACTAGCCAGATCTAACATTACATTCAATAAAATTTAAGATAAAATTTTGTATTTAGGCACAAGCCCTAGAAAAACCCCATAAAACGAGAACTTAAGATAAACTTGGGGAATTAGATCCAGAGGGATCTTCAGGTCTTATTTCCTTGGGAGTCAGCTGGTCAAGTCGAGGACTTCCCCAAATGCCCAATTCTAAATCCGAGAGATTTCTGCACACTTAAAGTTGAACTGTTAAATCAAAATAGAAATAAGACAAAATTTAAATTTTTGAGAGTTACATATACCTACTAACTCAACATAATTAAAATTTTACCCTAAATCCAGTAACCTACGAAAGATACTTGTGCAATAGATTACTCTACAAGAGCCATTAATCAACAATTCATTGAAATAATCACCAGCAGAATACAAAGAACAAAAATTCTGAAGAGGAACATGACCATCAAATAAAACCCCAAAGACTATGTTTGTATTATTCCAAAAAAGTAGTACGACATAGCTTCAAGAGCTAGTACATGATCAAGAGATCAGATGAAAAACTAGACTGACATTGACCTCTAATTTATAGGTAAAATCTCCAACGGCTAGTTCGCTTGATCCCCATCAAATTAATCTCGACCGTCAAAAATGATTTGATTATCTTTTAATATCGTCCGTCAAAATTATTATTTTTTGAGTAATTTCGAATTTTTCAATTAATTCATTTTTAATTAACTCAAAAATATTAATTTTGAGTTAATTACCTCAAAAAAATTGACGTTGACTTAACTATTAAGGCCCAAGGGTCCAAAATTTCTCAAAATTTTCAATATTCCCTTGGCCCGGACCCTTTGAAAATTTATTTTTTAGAGACCCACAAATTTTGCCTTTGAAGAATTTAAATTTACCTAAGACATAAATTTAATTAACTTTCTGGCTTAGGATTTTTAATTTAATTTGTCCAGAAAATTTAATTGATTGATTCATGAGGGGATTAATTGTTTTTCCAACCCTCTAATACTTTATCCATTGTGTCTAACAATGAGGGACCATGCACTAAAATATTTTACATCAAGATATTACAATTTGACACGTGAAGGGGAAAAACTCATTTGTAATAGACCCTCAAATAGCTACCCAATTCTGCGACTCAAAACATGATCTAGCAGACCAAGTAATTTATAATAAAATAATCTAGCCAAATAGCTAGAATTATTCCTAAATTACTTTTATAGGGACTCAATAGAAAACACTAGGACTTACTTAGTGTGTTGATGAAAAAATCCACCCTAGCTTTGGGGTGAGATTGGCGGGGAAAACTCTTCCAATCATTTGTGTCGAGAAATAGAAATGAATCAGTGAGACGAAAAACCTCCTTGGATAGAAATCGTCACCAAAATAATAGGCTTACCTAGGTTTTTACATACATGATGGTATTACTAAGATCATTTACATTATAAACATGCATAATGGGTTTAAATATTTTACAAAATTGTCGACTGATGATGAAATATGAATGGCATGAACACCTCGAACATGATAAATTCCATTCGCAAAAATGGGGGTGTACTGCTATGGGATCGTTGACATGGAGTGGTCAACATCTGGATCTACTTGGGGATACGTTGCTTCATTGAAGGAATGTGAGAATCCAGAATCTGCATCCAAGAAACACACAAAATTAAATAAGTAGTGTCCATCCATATATCTCCATATAACATTAAGCATGTGAAAAATAGAAGCTCTTCAATCATTTATTATTCTACTAACATGAAAAGTAAATCTAATCTAACTACAAAATGAAATGTTGAAAGGACAAGGTGTAAGGTTAGAAATACAATACAAAGTATGCCCAATGGCATCAGATGTCATCTCTAAAGAACAACTTGAGAATTTGGCTATTCGCAGGTAAGTGAAGTGGTTCACCTTCCAACGTGCTCAAGTGGAATGAATTGGATCCAGCAATGCCTCAAGTAATGTAAGTTCCCAGCCACAAACTATCGAATTTCTTATGTTTTCCTAGTTTTCCATTCTTTCGATCCCAAAGTAATACCATGTCTCCAACCTACAAAGATCTAGATTGATATGATTTATCAAATCTTTTATTAATGTTAGACTGATTTTTACACATATTATCAAAGCCTTTGCTACGAGTTTCATCTAACTCTATAATCTAATCAATTCTATTTTGAACAACATCTTTATTAGTGGAAAAATGTTGAAGGATTTGGTAAGCTGGTAATTTAAGGTGCACTGGCAAAGTTACATCCAAGCCATAACTAATTAAAAATGACTTTTACCAGTATCCCTCTTTTTAGTAATTCTTTCTGCCCATAAAGCATATTTGATTTTTTTGTCACAAGATCGCTTATTATCTCCTAATATCTTATTGATAATGGTTATAAGATTTGTATTACTTGACTCAGCCAGGCCATTACCCTGAGGATAGTATTTAGATAAATGAAATAATGAAATTCCATACTTAAAACAAAAAGATGAAAATTCAATAGAACTAATAGCTTTGGCATTGTCGGTAGTGATCTTGGTGGGGATACCAAATCTAGTAATAATTTGATTTTCAATAAATTCCATAATGACCTTTTCATTGGCATTCTTAGCAGGAATGGATTCAACCCATTTCGTAAAATAATGAGTTGTAGTTAAGATCCATGAGTAGCCATTGCTATAAGTTTCATGGAATTTCCCAATGAAATCCAAACCCCAATGTTGAAAAGGTGCCTCAACAACCAGAGGTTGTAGGGGCAGGGCAGCTATCTTCTACTTCCCAGTGAACAGTGGACAGGTTTGGCAACTTCTGAAAAATTTATGCACATCTAAAAAGATCGAAGGCCAATAATAACCAGCTCTCAGAATTTTGTGGGAGGTAGTTCTATTAGAATAATGACCACCACAAAATCCTGAATGAAACTCAGAAATCAACTTCTTGGACTCAACTTCATCAACACACCTAAGTATTATGCCCTCAGGATTTCTCCATCCAAGGCCATTCTTCATGAGGCAATACTTAGTGGCTTTTAATCTAAGAGCTCTTCTTCTATGAGAAAATAAATGGTTAGGACATGTAATATTTAACAAATAATAAATAATATCCTTGTAACATTCATGCTTTCCTAATCTTTGCAGCTCAAGTATTGTTAAGACAAATCAAGCGAAGAGCTTTCTTATTACCTTCGGTCATCATTTCAGCCAAGCCTTGACCCTTGACTAACGTGGTGGGTCTAATCTATAAGTCATACTATTGAATTTTAGTAACCCACCTAGCACGATTCCCTAAGCAATATATTTGAGTTAATATATCTTTAATCGTAGAATGTGGGACAAAAGCAATGATTTTGGAATGACCCACATAAGTCTTGAAATGCTTAAGAGACTTAACCAAGGCATAGGCTTGATTTTCCATGGTAGTATAATTTAATTCAGAATTTTGAAGCGCTCTACTCATGAAAGCAATAGGTTGTCCGTGACCTTCCTTGTTATTTTTTAATAAGACACCAGAAATGGTATCTGCAGAAGCGAAAGAGAAAATCATGAAATCCTTCTAATAATCACTACTAAACAAAATAGGGGCTTTGGCAATAGCACCCTTGATTTCATGAAAAGCCTTTTTGCCATCTTCTTTCCATAAAAAATTTATATCTTTCTTTAGAAAAATTGAATAGGCTTGGCTATTTCTGTGTAATTTGGAATCAATCTTCTCAGAAAATTAGTTTTTCCAAGAAAAGGCTGAATAGATTTAAGACTATGAGGGAGAGGAATCTTTTGGATTGCCTCAACTCTTTCAGGATCAATCTTGATCCCATCTTTGGAAATAATGTGACCAAGTAATTTCCCTTCAGTTACTCCAAAAACAGACTTAATTGGATTCAAGGAAATCCCAAACTCTCTACACTTGTCAAAAACTTGCCTAAGATGACCTATATGACTATTACCATCCTTAGAAAAAATAGTAAGATCATCTTGATAAATTTCAATAATTTTACCAATTAAACCTTTAAAGGCATAATCCAGAGCCCTTTGAAAAGTAGCCCCAACATTAGTAAACCCAAAGGGCATTTTAATATTTTCAAAAATACCCATGGTTTGGTGAACGTAGTTTTGTGACGATCTTCCTTCTTAACCCAAACTTGATTGTATCCAGAAAAACCATCTAGAAATGACATCATTCCTGAACCTGTTACTCTTTGCAACATAGTCTCCATGTTTGGCAAAGGGTAATTGTCATTTTTACATGCTAGATTAAGGTTTCTAAAATCGACACAAAGTCTAATGGTACCATTATTCTTCCTAACAATCGTCAGGTTGGAACACCATGTTGAATGCCTAGTTTGAGCAGTAATTCCAGCTACAAGCATCTTTGAAAGCTCTTTCTGAACCAAAGGGGCCAACTTAGCATCTATTTGCCTAAGCTTTTGACGAAAAGGTTTAGCATCTTCATCCTTTAAAGGGATAGTATGTTGCATGACATCTTCCCTATATCATTTTAACTCATCATAAGAAAATGCTAAAACATCCCTATATTCACGAAGTAAATTGGTCAAATTTTTCCTTTCTTCATCATTAGTACCTTTACCAATTTTGACAATTTTAGGGTCCTTAGAGGTACCAATATTTACTTCAATGAATTCACCCGGATCTATTTTATTTTCCTCTTTCATCTTTGTGGCATCATGTCAATCAAAGTGTTTCTCTAAAGAAACAACATTCCTAGGAGTAGGATTTATAATATATTCTTGATCATCAGACCCATCCTCCCTAGAACTTATCTGAAAATTTTCAAACTCATCCAAATTATTAATAAAACGAATGAATTGCTTCTCATCATTAAATAATTTCCAATGCTCTGAATTATCTAGAACAGAAGTTTTAAAAATAATTTCCATTTTTATCTTATCCTTGATTAATTCATTAGATAATTGTAAAGTAGAAGCAACCACAGCAAGCTCATCTGCCAAGCTATTCTTTTCTCTTGGGATAGATTCAAGGTTAAGGGCATCAAAGTATTCCATAACATCCCACAGAGCATTTCGATAATTCCTTAACCTTTGATTTTTTCATGTCCATTTATTTTTAACTTGCATGATAATTAAATCAGAGTCTCCCTTGATACTAAGCAACTTAATTCTTAATTTCTTTTCCAATTCAAGACCCGACAACAAGGCTTCATACTCAGCTACATTTTTGGTCTCTTCGAATTCCAGTCTATAAGAAAATTTGAAAATATGACCAAGGGGAGACTTTAATACAATTACAGCACCTTTACCATGCCTATAAAATGCACCATCAAAATGCATGTACCAAAATTTATCCTTTAGATCCTCAAAATTCTCATCAACCTTATCATCTAAAGGAACTATGAAATTAGACATAATAGCATAATTCCCCATGCCAGGTTGTTCTTTAATTATTTCATTATGAGGTCTCTTAGGATCTTCCACATGGAATCTTATTTTAGGCTCTCTGTTGAGTTTCACAAACCCCTCACCTCTAGGAGAAGGAATCATAGCATACGACCAATTCATCTGAATACTTCCTCCTAGATCATATGCCCATTTTATTGATAACAACATACCCCAAGCATCTGGAACATCAATAAAAACTATGTCCATAACAATCATTATGTCAGGGTAAATAGATAAATTAACTTGTAAATCATTGATTAACCCATGAACTTCAATTTTCTTAGAATTCATGGCACATATCTTGTATTATGGTCTAGAAACTCTTAAATTGAGTTGTTCCATGACCCTCTTGGTCATGACATAAGCTAGCGCACTAGAATCCAGCATACAATTATTCAATTTATAGCCATTAACCATCAAATCAATTAAAAATGGTTAATGCTCCTCATTATCTGATTCCATTTTTTGCAGTTATATAGGGGCATCCTGATAGGAAACTTCAAGAGCTTTATCTTAAGAAACATTAACATGTGAAACTCTGACGACATCTAAAAACTTAGCCTTTTGAGCAGGAAGCTTCAATATCTCAGTGACAGGCACCAAGATCTTTGCATTATTCAATCATCCTCCCAAACATATATTCAAACCAGGACTAAGATTAAAAATTTGAGGGGGAGTTTGATCTTTATCCCTTCTTTGATAAGTTAATCTTTTTTCCTTTTCAATTTCCAATACTTGATCTAGAGAAGGCTTTTCACCAAATAATTCAATCATTAAATCCTTTTCATGCCCAAAATTATTGATACTATGTGAAGATGTGAAAGGCCTAACAGCTTGGCTATTTTCCTTGACTTCCATCCAATATTCCATAGATAAAGGAAACTCTTTACCAACAACATTTATCTGATTACTTGCCCCAAAAATTCCACTATTCATAATTATTTTAACAGTGGGACAAGTAACCTCCTCATGAAGAGCATCACAAACTCTACAATAAGGCAGAGCTTCATCCACCAGATTAGTAGATTCAAGTGGATTAGGAGGTCTATGCTCACTAGGCCGACCTTTTTTCTACCAAGTATTATTACTTCAATTATTATTATAATTCCTAGGTTGGGAATTTGTGCTTGAGCTCTTTCCATTCGGACCAACCTACACTGCAAAATGTGTATTTCCTTAGCATGGCCAAAGATTAATTTCGCTTGGTTAAGCTCCATGCTTACAAGATTTTGCAGTAATTTTTTCATAGGTTCATCATCAGATTCTTGAGCCTCTTTACCTTTAGGCCCTTTCAATTTAGTTGCAACCCTATCAAAACCAGGAACTTCAAACTTCCCTGATGCCCTTTGTCCTTTTCGAGTTCTTCTGCTAAATATTGGCAAGCCTTATAATCAGTAGTCTTAGCACGTCTTAGCTTATATGAACTATCAAAATTGAAAGCATCAATGTAAAAATTCAAAAGATATCCATCAGGAGGCCTATGATTTTGAGATATTTCCTTAAGAATACCATTAAATATCTTGTTAAATTCTTCAATCGTTTCATTTTCTTTCTTTTTTATGGGACTAATATCTTTCACCAAATGCCTATCTTCCCTTTTATTGCCAAACTTATATTTAAAGGCATTTATAATTGATTCAAAATAATCGAATGAATTATTGGGCTTTTCAATAAACCATTCCATAGCATCTTTCTCAAAGGTAAGAATAAAAAGGCTCATTTTTACACCCTCGAAATTGTTATTTCTAGCCCATTTATTCCACCAACAAGTGAAAGCGAACAAGTGAGCTTTGACACTAACCACATTATTTCCCTAAAAATTAGATAACTTATCCATACCATGTTTTGGGAAATCATGGGGATAACCCTGAATGTTAGCAAAGTTACACGAGGCATATATATCCATGATATCTTGATGAACAAGATCACAGAAAAGAGAATGGAAATCAGAGAGAGCTTCCTACCTGAGATTAACAAGAATTGTATGAGAAGAGAGCCTGTGTAATCCAACTCTGAGAAACTTTTCAGGATATGGAGTAGGATTAACCAAGCTACTTGGATTTCTTCTAGTACAAACTCCTGTAGAAAATGAAGGAAAGGGAGTCACCACCCAGACAGAAATCTAACTCAAACACCTGAGATGAAATATGAAGGGAAATAAATAGATGAATTTAGTAAATCCAAAGTCCAATAAATTATGTCCCCGGCAATGCCGCAAAAAAATGTTGTCGCATAGAATGTCTAGGCACCGCGACAACGGCTCAGATCGGGGGTTGTCACATTGATCCAAAATCTCTCTATTTAAGCTATCTCTCTGCAGACTACGAGGGGTAAACTCTATATCAATGGAATGAAAGAGAACTAGTTGGAAACCAACCAATTTGGGAGACACAATCAAGTGGCCAAGTACTTATTTAAGATCTGACAAGATTCAACAGATTTGATTAGAATAAATAATTGATACTAGTGACTTATGGAGTCAATTATCTAGTTATGAAATTAGGATCAAGTAATTGATAGATAATTGTTGCTAAAATGAAAAACTACCATGTATGAAATGCAGATCCAAACTAAAATGCAGATGCACAAGATGGGAGAGGTGAAGCACAACTCAGGTACAAAACGTCTATGCCACAATTATCTATGATATGTATGCCAAAAAAAAATTAATTACTCAAATAGATATTCACTTCACTAGACTGAGAAATTAAAAAATTTTAACAATGTGCTTAAAATATCATGTCAGACCAGGAGGTAACTCTGCAAAACTGAAGATGCATTAGATGGAGATTGTGTGTGTACTAATACATGGAGGTGAGGCTATTGGGATTCACTTCCCAATGTCTCTTTGCCTTCCTTATTTACTAAATTACAATAATATACAATCTCACCCAATCCCTTAGGATTAGGTGTCAAAATTCTCCCCGTTAATCTGAAGGGATGTTGGTGAGTCCAAGCATCATTCTGAACTTTTCAAACTTTTCTCTTCCAAGTGCTTTGGTGAAGATGTCTACAGTCTGCTCATTTTTGGAACAATGACGTAGATGGATAGTTTTGGCCTCAACATGATGTTGAATCAGATGGTATTTTGTATTGATGTGCTTTGTTCGATCATGGAACTTCGGTTTCTTGGAAAAATTTATTGCAGAAGTGTTGTCGATCATGAGTGGTGTTGAATGCATTTGTTTCATCTACAAATCTTCTAGGATTTTCCTGAGCCACACAATTTCCTTTGTTGCTTCAGCTGTTGCCACATATTTTGCCTCAGTTGTGGAATCTGTTGGAACTGACTGTTTGTGTGATCTCCATGAGACAACTCCTAATCCAAGACTCATGGTATAACCTGAAGTAGACACCCCAGTTTCTTTGTCCCCATCAAAGTTTGAATTAGAGTATCCGATCAAGCTGAAATCGCCTACGTGTGTATATTTGAGTCCAAAGTCTTGAGTCCCCTTCAAGTAATTTAGAACTCTTTTTGCAGCAGACCAATGTCCTTCACAAGGTTTTTGCATAAACCTGGAGAGGATTCCAATAGAAAATGAGATGTCTGTTCTGGTGGTAGTCAGGTAGATAAGACTTCCTACAAGATGTTTATACTTTGTTGCATCCTCAAATTCCTTCCCCTCAATGGATGTGAGCTTCAAGTTTTGTTCCATTGGAGTGGTTAAGGGATTGCATTCATCCATGCCAAACTTGTTCAAAAGATCTCCAATGTACTTCTTTTGAGAAAGAAATATAAATTTAGGATGTTGAGTTACTTCCATACCCAGATAGTAATGAACATAGCCCAAATCAGTCATTTCAAAACCTTTCTTCAATTCTTTCTTTATGGATGCAATATAACTCTCATTTTTCCCTGTCATCAAAAGATCATATACATACACCACAAGATATACAACTATTTTTCCAACTTTCTTAACAAACAAAGTTGCATCATCAAGATCAAAATATTTGAAGTCAAGTTTCAGAAGATGCTCAGTTAATTTCTCATACTAGGCTTGCGGTGCTTGCTTGAGGCAATACAAGGATTTTATAAGTTTGCATACTTTGTGTTCTTGGCCCTTCACAACAACTCCTTCTGGCTGGGACATAAAAACTTTTTCCTTTAGATCTCCATTCAAAAAGGCGGTTTTTACATCCATCTGATGGACTTTCCATCCCTTTTGAGCTGCTAGGGAAAAGAGTGTCTGGATGGTAGCCCATTTTGCTGTGGGGGAAAAAAATTCTTCATAATCAACCCCTTATTTCTGTGCAAAACATTTTGCCACAAGCTTGGCTTTGTGCTTGTCAAGTGAGCCATCTTCTTTGTACTTGTTCTTGTAGACCCACTGATAGCCAATTGGTTTGGTTCCCAAAGGAGGATCAACCATCTTCCAAGTGCCATTCTTTATCAAGGCATCATACTCCTTTTGCATTGCTTCATTCCATTCAACATGAGAAGCGGCTTCTTTGAAGGAATTTGGTTCATGATCTTCGTTTTGTCTAGTGGAACTTTTTGTTCCTGTCTTTCCAACCTCATCAGGATGAAAATTTTCTAGTGTCTTTGTCAGCCATTTGGGGGGACCTTTCTAAGATGGCCCAAGCTGCTCATTTGACTGAGTTGGAATTGAATCAAGATTCAATCTCTCAGTTCTTTCAATCACATCGTTCAAGGTGTCATCCGTGGTTGGTTCTTCATGTGGGGAGAGAGTGCTTCGGAAAATGATTCCACAGATTGATTCAGTATAGGAATCCCCCCTTTAATATGTGGAATTTGATTATCAAATTCTTGAAAATACTTCGCATGTGTGAATCTATCCAAGTGATCAAGTTGTTGCTCAACAACATTGTCAGTCTTGGAAGATTCAAGCAATATGACATCTCTTGCTATTACAAACTTCTTATTGACTTCATCATAGAGATGATATCCTTTGGAGGAATTGGAATACCCCAAGAAGATACATTTTCAACTTCTAGCACCAAGTTTATTCCTTTGTACCTTGGGTATCAAATCATAACAGGTGGAACCAAAGACCGTGAAATGCTTTACCGAAGGAATGTAGCCATGCCACATTTCATAAGGAGTTTTGTTTCTGATTGAATTTGAAGGACACCTATTCTTTATGTATACATCACATAGAACTGCATCAGCCCAAAACATCAACTTTACTTTAAAAACATCATGGAGCGAACCATATTTAAAATTGTCCTGTTCATTCTTTCAGCTACATTGTTTTGTTTGGGATTATAGGGCACAGTTGTTTGATGTTTGATCCCATGTTGACTAAGATAATTTTAAAATTTGTTTGAAGTGTATTCTTTTCCATTATCAGTACGCAAATATCCAATATGATTTTGTGCATCATTTTCAATCCATGCATGAAAATTCTTGAATGTTTGAAAAGCATTAGATTTGTTCTTCAATAAATAAACCCAACACATTCTGGTGTAATCATCAATAAATGTCATCATATATTTATTTCCATTTGCAGAAGCAACAGGCATAGAGCCACATAAATCTGAATGAATAAGCTCAAGTTTTCTATGTGCTCTGGAATGTGAATCATGAAATGGTTATTTGCTCTGCTTTCCTAGAATACAAGCATCACATTTCTTAAGTTTCCTAGGAATTGTAGGCAGTCCATTAACACCATTTTTCTTCTACAATCGAAGGTTTTCATAGTTTACGTGTCCAAATCTAGCATACCATAAAAGACTTGATGGGAATGTACCTTCATCATGATGTGAACTGAATGCAAAGTTGTGTGCATGAGCAGAGGAACCTTGCAGCTTCAAGAGTCTTCCTTCTTCTATTCCCTCCATGACAAGTGAGTGATCTAATGCTTTTCTGACCTCAACCTTGCCATCAAACATGTGAATGGAGTGTCCTTGTTGGTGGATGTGGACCAAGGACAGCAAGTCTATCCTCAACTCAGGGAGGTATATAACCTCATCTAGAAGATGATCTGGAAGACTAGGCAACTTAAGCCTGATTCTGCCAAGCCCTGATGGCTTGAGTTTGGATTTATCTGTGAAGTATATTGTTCCATAAACTTTTTCAGTAAATTCTTCAAAAAAATGGCATGTGACATGTTTCTCCTGAATCTAGCATCCAATCATTTCTCCAAGAAGTAAATCAAACATCAAACAAGTCTTCAGTTACTCCATTGTTACAATGTGCTACAACATAATGAGCAGATTCAGGTGCTTTACCTTTGTCTCTGTCATGAGTTTTACCTTATTCTTGATTTCTTTGTTGCTCAATTTTATCCCAAGGCAGCTTACATGTAGATGCATCATGCCAGTCTTTATTGCAGTGTATGCAATGAAGATCAGATTTTTCGGTTTGAGTTTGTCTGCCCCCCCTTCCTCTAAAATTTCTTCTTCCTCTTCCTCTTCGGCCACCTCTTCCTCTAGAAGAACCTTGAGCATGAATCTTCTAAGCATATAGCCTCTTTAGAATACATAGGGGTTGTCATCTTTCCAAAAGCTTTCTCTCTTTCTACAAACGTTTTCTCAAGGGAATCAAAGGTGATTTTCACGAGGTTTCCACTTGCTTGCAATGACTCAAGATATTGTGAGTAAGTGGGATTTAATGCCTTAATGCCATGCATGATAGATCTTACTTCTGAAGCTAAAGCAAGAGGGTCATCATTTTTCAATTCAATACTGAACAGCTTAATCATTAATTGAACAATTTCAAGTTCTGAATGTGAGTCATAGAGTTATTTTAGCTTGCTCAAGGCTTCATAGGCATTTTAAAATGGTGTAATATGGCGACTCACCTCTTCATTTACGGAAGCTGCTATCAAGGCATAGGCCTTGCAGTTCTTGTTTTCCCAAATGGCGATCTTCTTGTCTGAAGTGGGCTTCGCTGGTGGAAGGTATCCTTCTCCTTCACAAATTCCTCTCCACAACTCATTAAAAATGAGAGTGTGCTTGATTTTCCGAGACCATTCAAGATAGTTCTCCTTTCCAGAGACAACAACTCCTACAATAGATATGAGAGAATGCATTCTTTTGAAGAAAAAATCTTTTCTATCACGGTAAAAACTCAATTCTGGTTTAAATTCTGCAAAAAACAATTTTATTTTTTTTTGGTAAAAAAAAATGGGGAAAAACAGAGGTATTATCTGAGGGAGGTATTTTTGGGGGAGGTGTTTTCTGGGAGGGCATTTTCTAAGGAAGGTTTTTACCAGGGAAGGTGTTTTCTAAGGGAGGTTTTTTCTGAGGGGGGTGTTTTCTAGGGGGGGCGTTTTCTGGGGGGGCTTTCTGTAATAAAATAAAAATAAAAAAAATACAGGGGAAAGCAGTCGAGGGCCTGCATGAGATGGGGAGGGGGATGGGCAGGGAGACCGAGGGGCTGAGGGAGAGGGGACAGGCTGTGTGGGAGGGAAGGCTGAGGGGGAGATGAGTGGACACGAGGGGGGTGGGGAGAGGATCTGCGGGTTGCGGGTTGGGAGGGGTGAGCAGGTGAGAGAAGGGAGACGGGAGGGGATGGGTGAGGGACAACCGAGGGGTGAACGGGTAGAGGTGGGTAAACGAGAGGGGATGGGTGAGGGACAGCTGAGGGGTGAGTGGAGGGGAGGGCTGTGAGGGAGGGACGGTAGGGTAGGCTGAGGGCGAGAGGGCGTGAGGTAGGGAGGGAACGAGTCAAGCGAGTGAAGGGAGGGAATGAGGTGCGTTGAGTGACTGTGAGAATGGAACTGTAAAAAAAAGGATTTTTCACAGTAAAATTAAATGTGCTCAGAACTTGAGCTAAAATTTCACAGTGGTGTGCAGAAACAAAATTAGGCAAAATGTGCAGAAAAATAATGCAGAATTATTCCAGAATTGAAAAATGACAGGAGCAGTAAGAGACTGAATGCCACGAGCACTAAAAAATGAATGCACAATGACAGTATACAAAAAATGCAGAACATGAGGGAGTTACACCAAAGGCAGGAATCCAAAAAATGGAACTAGCTCTGATACCATGTCAGACCATGAGGTAACTCCGCAAAAGAAGATGCATTAGATGGAGATTGTGTGTGCACTTATACATGGAGGTGAGGCTATTGGGATTCACTTCCCAATGTCTCTTTGCCTTCCTTATTTACTAAATTACAATAATATATAATCTCACCCAATCCCCTAGGATTAGGTGTCAACATATCACAATATAATGCACACTTAAATCACAAGCTTGTCACCTCAATTTACCATAATTCCATTACTTGAAAAAAATTTAAAGTCTAATATGCAACAAATATCAATTCAATTAATTAAAACCACAGTTAGCGATACCAAGCACCAAAGAAAAAATTTCTCAAACTCAATGTGAGACTTCAGAAATTTAAATTTCAAAAGATATTATCATGAAAGAACCATTGAATTCAAATGCTAAACATTTCAAGCAACTCTGAAGTAAAATGATTTTCTTAATAATTCCAATCCAGAAAATCTATTTTTTTCCTATAGTCAAACTTTAGAGATGTTTAAAAAAAAAATTCCCTTTGACTATAAAAAAAAAAAATGATGCTTCTTCCTTAATTAAAAATTTCCCTTGAGGTTTATAATTTCAATGCTTTAATAAATGCCCCAAAAACCCTAAGATAGCGAAAATATCATACAAAAGAATAGAAAATAAATTCAAAAAATTTAAAAAAAAATTATTTCTAATGTTAAAAGTTAATTAAATTTTTTTGGAATTTTTTAAATTGTTAAAAGTTAGTAAAAAAATTTTGAATTTTTTAATCTTTCTATAAAAGGTTAAAAGGTAATGTAATTTTTTTATTTTGGAACTTTTAATAGATGTTAATCAAATACAAATGAGAAATTAAGTTTTTTATGGGCCCAAAGGCCACTAAAGAGAAAAGATAAATCAAAATGTTTTTATTGATGGGGCAAAGGCCAACTAGCAAAAAAAAAAAAAAACGAATTTAGGTTTGATGTGGCTTAGGTAAAGGAAAGCGTTGAAAATAAAATGAGGAGGAGCATCAGCGGAAAGGCAAGTTGATAACATGAAGGAGTTGAGGGCAATCGAGCAGGAAACGAATGGGAGAGGAGAGATGGCAATGGGAAAGATAACGCAGTGTAGGAGTTCGAAGAGGAAGACAACACAAGGGATGAGGGAATGGAGTGGGAGAAATGTGGCAGAGGAAGAAACGAATGTAGGCGGGAAACAAGGTTATGGAATGCAAAGCTAGATAATGGGATGCGGGAAGGAGAGTGATGCAGGGTTAAGATAGAGGTGAGGGAGGATAAGACAGTGGATTAAGGCAGCGTGCATGATAAAGGGATTAATGATTCAGAAATACAGATGGGACGCAGAGCATAAGAAAATGAGTTGCAAAAGAAAGGAAAGGGTAGGATGCAGAAAACAAGAAAAACGCAGACACAACTGGTGCATTTAAAAATAATTTGGAATTTTTCCTTCGTCCAACACTTATTTTACCCAGAAACTCATATCTGAAAATTTTTAACTTGAATATCTTGCATAAATCCTGATCTTGAGATCATATCTTACCCTCCAGGGCCTAGATTTGTCTCAGATCCAAAAAAAATCTCTAAAAACCCTCAAATGTCACCTGCACAAAACCAGAAACCAAAACTTAGAATCCCAGCACATACAAAAAAATTGAAAATGAAACCTTGATCCCAAGTTAGAAATCATAAAACTAAAAAAAAAATATAAATGTTCACACAATTAAAAATATAGATCTATGCCCAAGAGATGTGGATCTGTCACATATGAGGAGTGTAAGTCCAACTTCACTCCCAGATCTGAAGATCTAAGGCTCTTACTAGCCAGATCTAACATTACATTCAATAAAATTTAAGATAAAAATTTTTGTTTAGGCAGAAGCCCTAGAAAAACCCTGCAAAAAGAGAACTTAAGTTAAGCTTGGGGAATTAGATCCGGAAGGCTCTTCAGATCTTATTTCCTTGGGATTCAGCTGGTCCAGTCAAGGACTTCCCCAAACGCCCAATTCTAAATCCGAGATATTTCAGCACACTTAAAGCTAAACTGTTATATCAATAGACAAATAAGATAAAAATGAAGTTTTAAAGAGTTAGAGATACCTGCTAACTCAATCCAATTAAAATTCTTACCCTAAATCGAGTAACCTAAGCAAGATACATGTACAATAGATTACTCTACAAAAACCATTAATCAACAAACATTGAAATAATCACCATGAGAATACAAAGAACAAAAATGTCAAAGAGGAACACAACCATCAAATAAAACCCCAAAGACTTTGTCTGCATTATTCCAGAAAATTAGTACAAGAGAGCTTCAAGAGCTAGTAGACGATCAAGAGATCGAATGAAAAACCAAACTGACACTAACCTCTAATTTATAGGTAAAATCTCCAACGGCTGGTTCGCTTGATCCCCGTCAAAGTAATCTCGACCATCAAAAAGAATTTGATTATCTTTTAATCTCGTCCGTTGAAATTATTATTTTTTAAAGGATTTAGAATTTTTCAATTAATTCCTTTTTAATTAACTCAAAAATATTAATTTTGAGTTAATTACCTCGAAATTTTGACTTTGACTTAACTATCAAGACCAAAGGGTCCAAAATTTCTCAAAATTTTCAATTTTTCCCTTGGCCCGGACCCTTTGAAAATTTATTTTTTAGAGACCCACGAATTTAGCCTTTGAATAATTTATATTTACCTAGGACATAAAATTAATTAAATTTCCGGCTTAGGATTTTAAATTTAATTTGGCCAGAAAATTTAATTAATTAACTCATGAGGGGATTAATTATTTTTACAACCCTCTAATACTTTAGCCATGGTGTCTAACTATGAGGGACCATGCACTAAATTATTTTACATCAAGATATTACAATTTGACACATGAAGGGGGAAAACGCATTCATAATAAACCCTCAAATAGATATCCAATTCTGCGAATCAAAACATGATCTAGTAGACCAAGTAATTTGTAATAAAATAATCTAGCCAAATATCTAGGATTATTCCCAAATTAATTTTACAAGGACTCAATAGAAAATAATAGGACTTACTTAGTATCTTGACAACAAAATCCACCCTAGCTTTGGGGTGAGGCTGGAGGGGAAAACTATGTCGATCATTTGTGTCGAGAAACCCAAATGAATCACTGAGACGAAAAACCTCCTTGGATAGAAATCGTCACCAAAATAATAGGCTTACCTAGGTTGTTGCGTACATGATGGTCTTACTAAGATCACTTTCATTATAAACATGCAAAATGGGTTTACATATTTTACAAAAATGTCGATTGATGATGAAATTCGAATGGCATGAACACCTCGAACATGATAAATCCCATTTGAAAAAATGGGGGTGTACTGATATGGGGTCATTGACACGGAGTGGTCAACAGGGCCATACACCATCACCAAGGTTGTAGGTGACAATGCCTTCGAGCTCAGTACTCCACCATTCCTTAGTATGCACCCAATGTTTAATGTGGACCATCTTCGGCCCTACTTTCCACCATTTCTGGACACATCTAACATTGCATAACAACTCCCACCAACGGAGTTAAACCCAGACTACATCGAACAAGCCACAACTGATCGAATCATGAACACATAGAGGATCCAGAAATCTCGAGTTGTCAAAGCAGGCCAACTCCTTCACCAAGGCAACTGGTTCACGAGGGACCCTGTCCAATAGAAATTTCCTCACCTCATGGAGGCTCTCCATGTAAAGGATCCACCTATATCGAGTTGTCAAAGCATGCCAACTCCTTCAACAGGGCAAGTGGTTCACCAGGGTCCAGATTCAACAGAAATTTCCTCACCTCATGGAGGCTCTGCGCACAATGGGGACCATTGCTTCCTAAGTGGGGAGAAATGATCCAGGTGGATATTGGTGGCCACTCACCTATTCTGCATGGACCTTTATTCAGTTTCATCTGTTTCCTTGTTTATATCAATATTTACTATTTTTAGCATTTTTTCAAGTCCTGAAATTCTAGATCAGTTTTGACCCCTTAAACGACGTTTTTTTTAGGTCCACCATAGGCCCATGTTTTTAGGGGGGGAATCCTGTAGTACTCGGAGAGATATTTCTGACAATATATTATATGCGCCAAACAGAGATAATATGACTTAGTTACGACCCTGGGAAGTTGGCTACCCAACTAACCCCAAGGAGGCCCACAAAATCTTGGTGTTCCATCTCTTGGGGTTAGGGTTTTAGTTTTTTATGGTTTTTCCATGTTGTTCATTAATAAAAATACCCTCGAGCCTCATTGGAATGCAGTTCAGAGGCATGTATCCATGACATCTCTTCTCAGATATAACTTTACAATCGTCCAAGCTAGTTTATTTTCCATTCTGTCTATAAGCATATTTCAGTTATTTGATATTAATGAAATGAAGTTTTATTTCTACCACGTCTCCGTATTTATGTTTATTTATGTATGTTATTGTGTTCATGTATAAGTCCTGATCCACAATCTACACCAAGGGTTGCTTATATTAAAAAATAAGTAGATTCATAGATTTCCATATGCCCCATAGGACATATAGAGGGACCATCCTATAGGAATTAGCGTGATGTACCCAAGAGGAGTGTTGAGATATCCAATAGGGTGGGAATGTAATGATTTCTTTTATTATGAAATTATCTTTGTGTTTCATTATTAGTTTTTCTTCTTTCAATTTATCTTATTCTTATCATTAAAACTAATTCTAATCAATAAATAGAGGAGGACATGAGATGTTGGCATGCAACCATGGAAAAACCCTTACGTAGGGGAAAAACCCAATCAAGTAATTCTTCCTTCTATAGATTCAAAACAAAGACTGAGATAACCAAGACTCTCTTAACCTAGACCAAAGACTTCTTCCTTCCATCAATTCAACCTTGTCACATCATGTTGAGTTTTGTATTGGATATTTCGTTTGGCAATGCTTTGTTCAGCAAATATGATCGATCTCCTTAACATACTTTGGTATATTGTTTCACTCTTGCAACTGTCATACTTTGTGTTAGGGTCCTGTGATTTGGCTGATTGGCAAGCCAAATGACAGTGTAACATCAAACCAAGCTTTGGAGCCCGAGGACCTAGCCTTTCTGGACTCAGAGAGGGCTCTCTCTATATGTGTAAGGGATATCTATGTGTTTGCTTATCGTGTTCTGATTTTAGGCTAGTTATGGAGTATGTTTTTTGGTTTTGGTTTTTTAAGTTGTGAGGGGTGAAACTGATCAAAGATATAAAATAGATAACAAGATGTAGATTAACTGGGCTATGGGGTCAAAAGGTCAAGAAAGCTATTAGATGACGATACAAGGGTGTTGAAGGGCCGATTTGATTCAAGGTAGAAAGGATCTTTGGGCAAAATGGAGTAAATGGAAATCTTGTGAGCAACAAAGAGTTTCAAGCATTACTGGTTCAATAGATAGCATAAACATGGTAAGGAAAAACCTTAATCATGCAAAATATAACTATAAACTAATCAACACATAGGAACAAACATTCAAGCCATGCATAGAAGTATAAGACCCTCTAACTTTGGGAAATGGCTATCAGACTTTGGGGAAAACACATAAGATGGACTAACAACTCAAAACACTATGCCGAAATGCCTAAACATAGTACTTCAAGTTATTGGGCACTTTGAACAACAAGATTTGCATAGTTTTAGGCAAAGGGCTAGATCGGGACTAGGCCTCCTTGGTTCAAACAAAATGATAATCTTAATCAGTCAAAGAGATAGTTTCATGGATGGAACTATGGACAGTCATAGGTAAGTAGGGCACACCATACATCCTACTCAACATGCATAGAACTATTAATGAAACTAGCAACAATATCCTCAAGTTATTAAAGAGTAGTTAAGAATTCTTTAATGCAACTAAGGAAGAAGAAAACATAAAAGCTATGAAGATTCGGGAATTTTGAGGTGCCTCCATGGGCATATCTCAAATTTAATCTCTACTGATCTATAGCAAGCAAGAAACATGTATCATGAATGAAAACTAGAAGACAACAACAAAGCAAGAGACACTATACCATTCTACCATGTCATGGAATCCATCAACAATCCTTCATCATCCATCCAAGAACATTCAAGAGGCAATCCAAAAGCATAACACAAGTATTTTCTTCAAAGCTCATATGACCAATATATTGCTTCTCTTCTCAAGTTCCAGCCTTGTTTACAATGAGAGCCTTTGGAATATATAGGCTAAAGTGAGGAAAACCTCATGGTTCAACTTGCATCCTCATTGGCCTAATCAAAATATCTAAACTTGTCCTTGAGGCTTTGCAAAGCCCAACGCACAAAAATATCTCATAAAATATCTAAAAATTGCTAAAAAATGGAATTTAATTGACTTTGCATCATTTTCCAAGTGTAAAAATAGCTAAACGCACATTTGGAAAAAGCAGATTTTAGAGGTTCAAAAATTACAAAAATATTTCAAATTTACATCAGAAAAAGGTCCCCTGATTTGCCGGAAACATTTGGCAGCCTTCCTGATGTCGAAATGAGGCTCATTATAGCTCGTTGGAAAGCTCTGAATGTCTACTTTCCGGCGCAACTGAAATTTCTTCAATCCGATACCCAGAAGTCCTCCAAATCTGCACCTGTGTGTAAAAAGCCAGAAAATTACAGTCTGTTGATAGACCGGGCAGAGTGTGCAAAATGCGAGCCTTTTTCGTTGTTTTGAAGGGGAAAATGATCTCCAAATGCTCTGAAAATCGCTGAGGAAATGCTCATGAAATTATGGCATCTTATGGTATCATTCTCCTCCCTTGACGAATTCTCAAAATGAAATGGCGAATTTATGAGTTTTTGACCAAAAACCCAAAAATGCCAAAAAACCAAAAATTGTCAAAATGAGCTCAAAATTGGGGTGCATGACCCTCAAGGGTCCTTGGCAACATGTTCCGAAGATGAAGCCAAAATGTCAAGTGCTGATATGCCTTTCTTCTCTTTCCGTGCCGGGCGCTTCCTCTTTTCTTCCTTCAGTTTCTCTTGGGTGGCCTTTAGCTTGCGCCGGGCAAACTGATTCAACTTTTGATAGTGCTATGTCATCTTCCTTTGCAGCTCCAGGTCTCTGTTTGCCTTTTCAAGCTTCATCTCCAAGTGTTTATTGGCTCTTTCTAGCCATGCCTCCTTATTTTCTTCAATTTCTTGCTCAAGTAGTGCAGTGAGGGGAAAGGATTGAAGATGGGCCTGATCTTCTTCCCTTTGTTTTTCCAAGGCTCTTTTAAGCCCTATGGTTCTAGGCATCTTCCGCCTAGGCTGGTCTTCTTCTTCATCTTCATCAAACTCACCGATGAGCTCCTCTATCCTTACTTGTGCTTTAGCAGCCTCATTCTTGTATTTGATTGCTCGTGCCTCATGGACAGCCATATGGACACTCATTTGTTTATTTTATATCTCCAAGAAATGATTGAAGGTCTTTGCCCGATGAAGGTCATTCTCCAATGCTTCAATTTGACCCTCTCGATGGATTAGAAGGTTTTCAAGAATGCGGGCTTCATTATCACTGTCATCACTTTGGATTGGAATGACATCCAATGCACCTCCATGTTCTTGACTTTCTCCTATCTTGCCTTTTCCTTTGCCTTTGAAAGCTAACCTTGCACTCTTCCTTCTTGGCATGCTAGTGGGAGACCTCTTTGGTGATTTTCTTTTGCTAGGGACAACTCTTGTTACTTTTGGAGTGGCAGCCTTAGGCCCTTTCTTTCTTGTTGTGCTGGGCTTTTTCTTTTTAGGAGAGGGAGGCACAATTGCTTTGCCTTTGTCATCTTCTTGAAACTGTTGCTCTCCTTGAGGCTGTTGTGTGTCTTCTTCAGGTTGCTTTTGCTCTTCAATGTCATGATGTTGATCTGTCTCAAATTCTTGTTGCCCTTGGTCATCAACATTATGCTGCTGTTGTGCTTGGATTTCTTGTTCATTTTGTGGCTCAAGCTGCTGCTCAAATTCCTGCCCAAACTGCTGTTCATGACCTTCAATATCAAGCTGCTGCTCTTCCTCTTGTCCCTGCTGTTCATTTTCACTGAGATGTTGTTGTTCAGCACTCTTTTCCTCTTGCTCCTACTGCTGCTCTTAATCTTCAATTTGCTACTCTTCACCTATTTCTTTTTGCTGTTCAAACTTCTGCCCCTGTTCACCAACATCAAGCTGCTGGTGTGTTTCAACTTCATGCTCACTTTGTGGCTCAAGCTGCTGCCCCTAACCATCAAAATCATGCTGCTGGTCTTCATCAGTTTATTCATGTTTGTCCTCTTCTTTTTCTACCTGTTCATGTCCTTCTTCTTCATGCTGTCCGGATTGTTCTGTAGTAATCTTGAGCCTTCTAGGAGTAGGCCTGTTGGACAAAGGCACAGGGCGATGAATAGGTGGGGTGGAAGATATATGGACCGGAGGAACAGTGGCGAAGTCTGGGTGACTAATGAAAACATCCCATGGAACCTCCTTCTTCTCTAGCTGGTGTAGGATGATAATTTTGATCAGAGAATGATGGAAAATGGAAGCTATTTGCAGAGATGGAGTCTTTTTTTGGACTGAGGATGCCATCTTCTCGATGCTTTTGTATAAAAATTAAGGGAGATTTAGCTACCTAGTTCTAGTGAAATGCATCAATAGTCGGACATGGTAGGCATAAACTCGAGTAAATCTCCCTTCACAAGTAAAATACTTCATTATGACCTTCATTAGAGGAGCATAGTTGTCAAGAAGATAAGAGAAAGAAAAAATAGCAGTGCATGTATCTCTGTGCTCGGGCTTGATGAAAGGCTTATAGTCATTTAAGTCTAGATGGGCCTGTTTGAACCATTTCTCGCCATGATATGGAATTTTGGTGGCTTTAGACACTGACCTAGGGGAAAACTTGAAATCAAGGTCTGCTACCTGGAAATGTTTGCTTTGGAACCTCAGAGCGCATAGGTGTGTCAAGGGCGAGAAACTTTTAACCTCCTGTACCTTCTGGCAGAAATCCAAACAACCTACCTCATGAAAATTGAAGAGGATGGATGGATGTGCATTGACTTCCTCTGTAGAGATTGGCTCATATCTTTTATGTAAACCACTTCTGTTGTCTTGCCTGGGCGGCATTTTGGGCTAAATAAGCTCTTGAAGAACCAAACTGCCTCACTGTCCTTAAACTGCCTTCTTTAAGGTGAACTCTGTCAATTCACTGTTTTGATAGTGAACAATGTCTTTGGATGACTTCAAAATGATTCCTCACAATACAAAACCCCTGCTCCCTTAAAAAGTGGCCTTTCCACCTTTAATATGTATCTCAGCCAGCAGACCCCTTAACAAGAGACAATACAATGAAATGAAGACAGACTGTTAGGTGAAAACGCTGTTTATAGTGTCAAAAATCACCTTGCTCTGTGATGTTTGGAGCTCAACAACTTGTTTTGTATCTTTGACCAATGGTGAACTTTCCAATCTTCAGAATCCTGCCCTTGCCTAGTATGCCAATCACTCCACAAAACTCATATCATATGCAGTTAACTTTTAGTGTAGTCACACAGTCAATGTCACAGTTTATGTAAAAAGGTGACAGAGTTTTTGAAAAATGCTTCAACAGTTTCAATAAAGGCTGTAGGAGTTTATCTTTTCACACAATCAAAGCTCCCCTTTAGTATGGAAAAACCTATCCCTTTAGAAAATGCTTTTATATCTTCGGGAAATCAACTTGACAAAGAGCTGGAGGAATCAAAAGGGCAGTTACCAAGTATACAGTGAACAACTGTCTTTTCCGGTGGTTGGTAGGGTTATCATTGCCCTTTGGTATTCTGAAGAATAAAACACACCTTTGTTCTTTGATTTAAGAAAAGTGAAAACATACAGTTTTTAGCTCAACACAATTTCCTTCCCTGTAGAGGACCTCATCAGAATTTTAACATTTTACCACAGCTTTAGACCACTGATACTCACAGCAAAAACACATCTCTAGATATATGGTGACAGAGTTTGAAAAGCTTTGTACGCTGTGATATTTAAAAATCTATAGTATGTCAAATGCTGGGCAGATCCCTTTGATCAAAATGCTAACCCCTCAAAACTGGTTTATACACCTCCTAACTGTTCATGACAGACTTTTAGCAGTTTCAAACAATGCATTTTCCATATAGCTTAAACCGTGTTTTTTCATGGTAGTGGGGGTGGCCTCATGGTTTCTCTTTTTCTTTTTTAAAAAAAATACAGCTTGCAACCACAGTTTACTAGCCTTCATACCACTTCAATATTTTTGAAAAATTCAAGGGCAATGTCAAAAATACCTCTTCAAATCGTGGCATGGCCTTTTGGAGAGCTGTGGTAGCCTTCAGGAGCGATTTTGAGGCATATGGAGATGTCAATAAGTGCGCGGCACTTTTATGGATGAGAACGCCGCGCAGCAACTTTCAGGTGGCCTGTCGGGTCGGCGTCGGGCGCCCGTGACCCGCCGCTACAGGGGCGCCGCGCGCGGCTATAGGAGCATCGCGCGCCCTTGTAGCGTAGTTCAAAAAAACTGCGTAAGAGCGCCGCGCACTCCTACAGGAGTGCCGCGCGGGTTAAAGCACTTCTAAATCAACGAAAACTGGTTTGAAAACCTTCCCTCGGCCTTGTGAACTTCAAGGTGATGTTTGCTCTTGTGCTTGGGTGACTGCTTGATGAGTTTGCAACGGTCCTTTGACCTCTTTTAAATGCCAAATGAAATAAAACCCGTGGTTTAATTTTGTAAGGGTTTTCAAAGTTTTTTCCTTTTTGTAATGATGCCCTGGTGCATTTTTTGAAACCTGGAACAATTTCAATTGTGTTTGAGAGGGGCCCACTCTTTTCGAAATGATGTTTGCAGCGGGGTTTTTTATGCCTTTAAACCATTGATGCATATAGGCTTTAGGAGTAATTTCTGCCAACTTTGTACCTTTGGCGACAATTTAACATGGAAGCTCCCACTTTTAAAAATACCTTAACAACCTATGTACCATCCCTTATCACTTGTTTTAACACTGTTGGTGATATTTATTATGTAAAACCCCCTCTAAATTTGTTAAAAAGAAACACTGAAAATTGCTTTGTCATTTGAAAAGAGGTGGCTTATCTTTTCAACTTGGTTACACAACTTCTGTCTCCAATTTCTTCATCAACTCTTTTCCCTAACTGTAAGTGTCAAAAATATGCTGCATTTATTCAGACTTTGCCAATCTTCTATTGATTAAGAAAGGCACTTTTTCCAATACACTGTCTCTGCTTAGAACATATTACTATGATATGTCTGTCCTTTGAATAATGAAAACCTGATTATCTTTACATGCTTTTCCAAGGTTTCAAAACTCAGATCATAGTCTTTTAATATTCTTGTGTTGAGGAGATAAACATATGAGGTGTAAAAAGCAGCTAGAGTTACTCATAAACACCAAAGCTCTTATTAGCCATTTTCTTCTAATGGAGCTCTGAAATCACCAAACCTGCTGCATCTGAAGGCTACATTTGTCTTTGTGGTGGTGTGTAGCTTGCAACAACTGGACTTACACTGGCGCTTTGACTGATATCAAGATGTCTTATATTTGGGGCTGCGTACTACTTGCCTGCCTTGTCTCTATGTTTATCTGGAACCATAGACTTTATCCCATAGCCCAACAGAAACATAAAAGCACACAGAGGTCCTTTTTACTGAAGTATTTTCCTGCTCAAGACTGATTTGAGCCATTCATATTAACACCCCTGCAGAGGTATTTTGTCATGATAGCTTTGATCAATAGAGTCTCTTTTTGTTGCGCCATGATGATGCCGGTACCAATTTATTCTTTCGCATACAAGACCAAAACTCGCTTTACTTGCACATTTCGTATCTTAGCTCTGTTTTTGATTATTGGCTTTCTTCGTAAACCTTGAATTGCTCAAGCTATCGCTAGTAAAAACAAACCTCGTGAAGTATAGTCGCTTTGTACTTTTTCAAATCATGCTAGCCATCGCCCCTTCCTCGCTTGTAGATGAAGGAGGCGCTTAACCCTCTGCTTGTAGATGAAGGAGGTTCTTGGCCATGATAAATTACCAGTCTGTTTGACAGTGGTGTCTTTCTTTTACTGTGCTTTCATGCTAAAAGGAAGCTGCAAGGTCTTGATGAGTAACTCTCTGTCTTGCAGATATATCTCAGGCTCATGTTTACATTGAGAAGCAGTTGTTCTTCTAAATGTAGATTCAAGAAATTTCTTCTGAGATGATGCTATATTTCCTGTCTTTGTAAAATCCATAAAACACTGTAAAACACCTAATAATCAGCTTGAGACTGTGGTCTATGCAGTGCTGAGACTTAGGGGTGTGTAAGTGGCGCGACTTAGGGCTGTAATCAATTTCATTTGTAGAGCGAGTCCGTCAACACTGGGTCTCAGAGCAAAGGTTGAAAGGGAGGTTTTTGGCCTTTTGATGGTTGCCAAGGGTAAAATGCCTTAAAGCACCACTTCCTAACTTAGGGGAGACTTTTGAAACAGACTTGGATTGTCCTTTAGAGCTGATGAGCAGACCAAAGAGGCTAAAGCCAGATAGGATAGTGATAATGAGGCTTAACCTGACAAGTGACCGAAAAGTAGGAAGGCAGTGTGTTTTATGACGGTTTTCTAGATGACAAATTGACATATGGAGACCACCTTTCAGAAAAATGTTGAAATTTGCACGTGAGGTGACGTGGTTCCCAAGGCTTTGATCATTGTAGCAAGTGTCCAAAAGAATTAATTTTTTTCCCAGCAACTTTATACTTTTTTATAAAGTTAAATCTAATTTAAAAGTGACTTAAGTGACAAAGCTACTAAAGTGACTTATATGCAAAGCAGAAGTCAAATCTAATTTTTAAAATATGACTTTATGACAAAGTTATTTAAAGGTGAAGTACCCTAAAATAAAGTCATAAAATTAGAAAGGAAAAAGTGACTTTGGAAATAAATGACTAAGTGGGCCTTTATTAAAGTGGAGTGAATTAAAAAATAGAAAGTGAGATTTAAATGAGCATTTAATCTCAGCCCTAGATCTAAAGCTATCTCAGCCATTATATTTAGGGATTCCCCAAAAGTCACTTAGGGTTAGGTTAAAGGAGGAAAAGGAGGGAAAAGGTCATTCATTTTTTCATGAGCAGATTGAGAGAGGAGAGCAAGAGAGTAAGGGAGATTTCTGAGCAGTGAGGAGAAGGAGGCAGCAGCTTGGCACACATTCCAAGGCAGTATTTCAGCAAGTCCGTACAACAGAGTTTGCACAGTTCAAGGCAGATTTGGCACGATTTCCAAGGCAAAATCCGTACAGTAGATTGTGGCATGTTTTCCTAGGCAGTCGTACCATTTTCTGGGCACAGATTTCGAGGGAGAGGTTGTTGTTTTTTGCTGCACGCTTTTCTAGGCAGGCTGTACAGCCTGTAGCTGATTGCTGGCACAAAAATCGAGGCAGATTTCCATACAACAACATTTAATACAGTTGCACGCATTCCAAGGAGGCCGTACATCAACATTTATTGCTGTTCTGCACGCAAAAAGAGGAGGCCGTACAACAGAAATTAATGCTGTAATTTCTGGGCACGTTTTTCAAGGAAATACGCACACATATAACATTGGTTCACGCATCACCGTACATTTTCCGAGGCGGTGGTTAAGCACGGAAAACGAGATAAGTTGTAAAACTCTGTTTGCCGATTTTTTTATTTTGCTGAATATTTCTCACTGTAAAAAGGCATTTTCCAGAAATAAGGAGCTTTCAAACTAGTTTTCCCCAAGAGTTGTAGGGGGTTTTTTCCAGGGTCATGTTGACCAAAAATATCAGTGTCAAATGTGTGAATGATTGTTTTTATGCTTGCTGATTTTTTAATTCTGCATTTTCTAGCATTCTGAAAAAATTCCAGAATTTGTGTTTTCAGCAAAATTTATTTTCCAGTTTGTTAAATGTATGGATATGGGAAAGGGCATTTAACTATTTTGGAGTAATAAAGTGAAAAACTGAAAACCGGGGTGGGAAACTATAAATTTCACATGGTATCGTAGCTTGAGGCCGAAGGGCACAGATGAAGCATGAGAAAATTACGACCGTCGATTTTTCGTTTTAAAATTTCAAAGAAGTCGATTTTTTTTCGTCAAACAACGTTTTTATCCTTACCACAACAAATGTTATTTTTCGCTCAGGACAAGAGATGTCTTGGGACTAGGTGAGGATAGGTCGGTAAGGGGGACCTAATTAAGGCAGCCAAGGAGACAATGCGGCAGTATCTTTGAGGAGGCGGAAGTCTGGGATATCATGGTTCATACCACACAGCAGCCTGTTAATGTGCCTATTGATCCTGTTCAGTTGGCAGCATATAACAGAAAGAACAACAAGGGTAAGAGACTGATTCTAGACGGAATCAAGGACCATTGCATTCCTCATGTGAGAAGGAAGAGAAATACCCATGAGATGAGGTCAGCATTGACCAACCTCTACCAGAGTACCAATGAGAACCGGAAAATGGTCCTGAAGGAGAAGCTGAAGAACATTAAGATGGCTAAGACTGATAGTGCAGCTGGATATCTCACAAAGATTACTAATGTGAGAGATGAGTTGGCGAAATATTGAGAGCTACTCCTCCCACCCAGTTGTTGATTGTGCGAATGGCCTCCCGCTCATGGACGAACCTTGCCGATGGGGTCGGCACTAGACCACATGGAGAGCTGGACACTGTGTCCGTACAAGATCGGCAGTGCCGCCTTGGGGCAGCCAAGCCGGTTGAGCAGGATGAGGATGTAGCACTGTTGGCAGGACGCAAGAAAGGCAAAGGGAAGAAGCAGGCTTCCACAAGCAATGGTGGGGGCAAAGGCAAAGGTAAAGGTAAACAGAATAACACACAGAAGGACTATTCCAAAGTGAAGTGTTGGAATTGTCAGAAGATGGGACACTATGCAGTTGTGTGTCCGGAGAAGAAGAAGAAGAAGGGGAAGAACCAGAGCATGGCAGCTTCAGCAGAGGTTGAGGACTTTGCAGATCGCTTCGACCGGGAGTTTGGGTTCATTGCGTGTGAGTCTTCTAGTGCAGGATTATTTGCCATAGAGGTTCAGAGGGAGCATGCATTTCCCTCGATTAGCGGAGCATCTTCGGGTATCTGGTATGTGGACAGTGGGGCTTCACGTCACATGACAGGAGTCCGTGAGTACTTCTCAGAGCTTTCAGAGAGTGGCACTGATGTAGAGGTAGTACTCGGTGATGACAGAGTTGTTAGAGCAGTCGGTGTGGGAACATTGACATTTCAGAGGGAGTCCAAACCTCCCTTGAAGGTGTCGGATGTTCTTTATGTGCCAGGGATGAGGAAGAACCTCATATCCGTCTCAGCTTTGGAGGACAGAGGATATGAGATACTATTCAGGGGAGGACAGGTGTTGATGTATCCCAGGGGCACTCCAGCTGATTCAGCTAGAGTGATAGGTGTACGCTATGCAAAGGTGTACAAGTTTGCATTTCAGTCCCTTTTGGCATTGAGCAGTAGTACCGACAGCAGAGCTAGCAGTTCTGAGCAGTGTGAGATTTGGCACCGCAGGATGGGGCACATGCATCATGGAGCCTTGAGGACTTTGCGGGAGATCACTACATGTGTGCCAGAGTTCAGTACTGATCACTTTGATACTTGCAGAGGATGTGCGATGGGCAAGTTTGCCAAATCCCCTTTTCCCAGCAGTGACAGCAGAGCGACCGGGATACTTGATTTGATTCATTCCGATGTGAGCGGTCGGATGTCTCATGTTTCCTTGAGTGGATATGAGTACTATGTGTTATTCATTGATGATCACTCCAGGAGGACCTGGATTTATTTCTTGAAGACCAAGAGTGAGGTCTTTAAGCGGTTTCAGGAGTTCAGAGCTCTTGTGGAGACACAGACAGGTCGGAAGATCAAGTCCCTGAGGTCGGACAATGGGGGAGAGTACACCCTTGGAGAGTTTTTTGACTATTGTGCGGAGGCAAGCATTAAAAGGGAGCTCATTGTTCCTTACAACCCCCAGCAGAACGGGGTTGCGGAGAGGAAGAGACCAACAGACCCACCTGAGGGGTCGCTGTGCCATGTTACGACCGGTGGGTTGCCATTGTTTTCGGCGCAGTCCAGACACCGCCGCCACGCAGGCAGAGTCCGTACCGTGCTCGGGGCAGCATGACCGGGAGGAGGCTTTTTCTCGTGCTCGACACACCGTATCTTTGGGTGTATCACATACTCCTACATACCCAAGGAGAAGAGGACCAAACCAGAGCCCACCGCAGAGAAGGGTATCTTTGTGGGCTACAGTGAGACCTCAAAGGCCTTTCGGATTTACATTCCTGCACAGAGGAAAGTTGTTGTCAGGCGGGATGTGAAGTTCGAGGAGGACAGGGCCTTTAGGAGGTCACGGAAGTTAGAGTATCTGGATCAGCCAGACCCTCAGCAGCAGTTGAGTCAGTCACAGGGATCCAGTGGGCAGGGATCAGGAGGATCCGGAGGTACATCTATGACGATGTCAGGTCCGTCAGTGGGGAGTGGCTCGCAGAGTCAGAGGGGTGGTGCTATGGGCAGCACGCAGAGCAGTCCACAGAGCAGTTCACTGGGGAGTCCACCGATGGACAGTTCACACGGTACCTCAGCATCTACAGGTTCAGGTGCAGGCAGGAGGACAGCAGACAGACAGTCAGGAGTTCAGGCTCCTGATGTTGAGGAGGAGGAGTTTTATTCTCCGGCGAGAGAAGTGTGCTCAGGCAAGAGGAAGCCCAAGTGGCTTCAGGACACCTTGAGAGATGCCACATCTATTGCTGAGCCTAAGAGGCCGGTCAGAGAGAGCAGACCACCTGAGAGGTTTTGTAGCTATATGGCAATGGCTACCAACATCCTTGACTCTGAGCCTTCTAGCTATGAGGAGGCAGCTAGCCAGCAGGTCTGGAGAGAGGCCATGCAAGAGGAGTATTCTTCTATCATGAAGAATGATGTTTGGGAGGTGGTGCCGAGGCCTAAGGGCAAATCCGTGGTTACTTCCAGATGGCTTTACAAGGTAAAGCATGCTGCAGATGGCAGCATTGAGAAATTCAAAGCAAGGTTTGTGGCTAGAGGGTTCTCCCAGGTAGAGGGAGTCGATTATGAGGAGACCTTCGCTCCCGTGGCTCGACACATTTGTCCGCTCCATTACACGCTACATACAGAGATGGTTGAAGATCCACCACAATGAGATGAAGACCGTATTTCTTCTCACCTATTTCCACACAAAGAGGAGGTGTTACTGAGTGTACCTGCTGGTGGCTTTAAGGTGCACGGGAAAGAGTCCTGCGGTGCGGGCAGACCCAAGAAGGCCCTTTATGAGCTTTGAAGCAAGCCCCCAGCTTGGTGCGAGAGGATAGATACATACTTGCAGGGGATGGGTTTCACAAAGAGTGAGGCATATCCGAACCTTTACTATATTGTGATAGGTGAGGAGCCTCTCATTCTGGTGCTGTATGTGGATGACTTAGTCATTACAGGTGCAGAGAGACTCATAGAGCACTGCAAGAGAGATCTTGCGGCGGAGTTTGAGATGAAGGACACCGGCTTGATGCATTACTTTTTGGGTTTGGAGGTGTGGCAGGAGGAGGGGCATTTCTTCCTGGGACAGGGGAAGTATATTGTGGACATCCTTGGCAGATTCCACATGGAGGATTGTAGACCCATGTCGACACCGATGATCACCAACTGGAAGAAGCTTCATGCTTCGGATTCCGAGTTGGTGGATCCCACATTGTACAGACAGCCGATTGGTTCCTTGATGTATTTGGTCAACACTAGACCAGATATTTGTTTTGCAGTCAACACGATGAGTCAGTTTATGTGTGAGCCTAGGAAGGTTCACTGGGTGGCTGCAAAACACATTTTGCGATACCTGCAGGGGACAGTGGATTATGGTCTGGACTACAGGCAAGGGGATGGAGTGAGATTGGCAGGTTACACTGATTCTGATTGGGCAGGTTGTGCTTCTGATAGGAAGAGCACTTCAGGGTGTTGTTTTGGGTTGGGTTCGGCAATTGTGTCATGGTTCAGCCGAAAGCAGCAGTCAGTAGCATTGAGTTCAGCGGAAGCAGAGTATATGGCAGCCAGTCTAGCTAGTTGTGAGGCCATCTGGCTTCGCAAGATGTTGCTTGGCTTATTTGGTCAGCCGTTGAGACCTTCAGTGATTTACTGTGATAATCAGAGTTGCATTAAACTCACGGAGAATCCAGTATTTCATGACAAGTCAAAGCATATCGGGATCAAATATCACTTCATCAGAGACTATGTTCAGAAAGGAGCTGTGAAGCTTGAGTATATTCCCACTGATGAGCAGGTTGCATATATTCTTACCAAAGCCTTACCACGGGGCAAGCATGTCTACTTCAGAGACAAGATGGGTGTGGTGAGGAACACCTTCCTCGGTAAGAGGGAGTGTTGAAATTTGGTACCGGAAGACAGGTGGTTCCCTAAGGCTTTGATCTTTGGCCTAGGGAAAAGTGTCCAAAGAATTTAATTTTTCTCCTAAAGTGACTTTATAAAGTTATAAAGTCAAATCTAATTTAAAAGTGACTTTAAGTGATAAAGTTACTAAAGTGACTTTATAAAATTATAAAGTCAAATCTAATTTAAAAGTGACTTTAAGTGATAAAGTTACTAAAGTCTAATTTTAAAGTGACTTTAATAAAGTCAATGTAAAATTAGAAAGGAAAAGTGACTTTGGAAATAAATGACTAAGTGGGTCTTTATTAAAGTGGGGTGAATTAAAAAATAGAAAGTGAGATTAAAATGAGCATTTAATCTCAGCCCTAGATCTCAATCTATCTCAGCCATTGGATTTAGGGATTCCCCAAAAGTCACTTAGGGTTAGGTTAAAGGAGGAAAAGGAGAAAAGGTCATTCATTCTTTCATGAGCAGATTGGGAGAAGGAGAGCAAGAGAGCAAGGGAGATTTCTGAGCAGTGAGGAGGAGGAGGCAGCAGCTTGGCACACATTCCAAGGCAATATTTCAGCAAGACCGTACAGCAGGGTTTGCACACAGTTCAAGGCAGATTTGGCACGATTCCCAAGGCAAAATCCGTACAGCAGCTTGTGGCACGTTTTCCAAGGCAGCCGTACCATTTTCTGGGCACAGATTTCGAGGGAGAAGTTGCTGTTTTTTGCTGCACGTTTTTCTAGACAGGCCGTACAGCCTGTAGCTGATTGCTGGCACAAAAATCGAGGCAGATTTCCGTACATCAGCATTTAATACAGCTGCACGCATTCCAACGAGGCCTTACAGCAGCATTTATTGTTGTTTTGCACGCAAAAAGAGGAGGCCGTACAGCATAAATTAATGCTGTAATTTCTGGGCACGTTTTTCAAGGGAATACGCACAGCATTTATTGCTGGTTCAGTTTTACTGTCTGCACATTTTCTGAGGCGGTGGTTAAGCACGGAAAACGAGATAAGTTGTAAAAGTTTACTTGCTGATTTTTCTGAATATTTCTCTCACTGTAAAAAGCATTTTTCAGAAATAAGAAGGAGCTCTCAAACTGGTTTTCCTCAAGAGTTGTAGGGGGTTTTTCCAGGGTCACCTTGACCAAAAATTACTGAGTTATGATGTGTTGAATGACTGTTTGTTACTGCTGTTATTTTATTTCTGCATTTACAGCATTCTGAAAAATTTCCAGAATTTGTGTTTTCAGCAAAATTTATTTTTCCAGTTGTTGAATGTATGGTTATGGGAAAGGGCATTTAACTATTTTGGAGTAATAAGGTGAAAACTGAAAACCGGGGTGGGAAACTATAAATTTCTACAGAAAACTCAGCTATGGATCTAGTCATCACTAACAAGTGAAAAATACTGATGACTAACACTTTGATCATATCTCAATGGTGACATACTTCAGTTCTGTGGCAATCAAATCATGCTTACAGTTCTATGGCATCCTCAACATACTTCGGTCCTCGATTTTGTGGTGATAGCCTAGTCCTCGGTCCTGTAGTAGCCCTTAACATAATTTGTCCTTTTTATACTTTATCATTTAGGCTCCTACAATAATATATACAGATCTGTATTAGATCTCCATAGGCAGCTATAACTTCAACGAGCTCTTTTTTCTTCAACGAATTGCAAGACCTGTATTCTGATTTTGTAATATTTCCAATTATCCATGAGCTAGTTGGAATATAAAATTTTGTTTTGCTGCTTTGTTTTATGAATAAGAGGATAATGGAGGTCCACAATTCTCCTTAATAATGAATAAATCAATGCCAATGTGAAAAGGATAGATCTTGGCAGCTTAATTGAGCACCCTTAGGTGTGAAAAGGGGCTAGAACACCTTGACTAGGTCAACTTTGACCAAATCAACAGCGTTGTCATGGAGGAGTGGTCATCAATGAAAGACAACGCAGTTTTAGATGGAGATTATTTGCATGGAAGTAGTGCTATTATTGGATGGGGCTTAGGGTTTGCAAGCTCATATCTTATTTAAGGAAGAGGATGGCATCCATTATTCATTATGTTGATATATTTTATGTTTTGAATGGTATGTTTAGACATATATCTTTCTTCAGCTGTTTAGCTAAGATTGCAGTGTTGTTTAGCACAGGGTGTTCCTAATCGAGAATCCCACCTCTTCCATTGAGAATCTTGGAGAATTTTTCACTATACTTCCACATTCAAGCATTTGGCCAAGCTTCAGTCTCATATACAACGCAGTTATGTTTAGAGTTGGGTTGTGTTGCAGGGGTGTAGCAGTGGAGGAGAGATATCTCCATTTTCTGAGCTAGTTTTCCATTGGAGAGATCATCCTTTCATCCGGGAGCTTGTGAGGAAGACATCAGGGGTTCATTACATATTTTGGGCATCAGGCCAAGTAGCAGTCATCAGCTACAGCGCAGTTTCCCTCAAGGACTGCGTTATTTTGGAGAGCAGTTGCAGCAGTGGGTTTATTGCCCTATTTGGAGTGTTTGGGTTTCCTATGTGGGGATTAGCCCTTCATTTAGGATATCTGTGGAGGAGGATATCCATCTTGTATATTAGATCAGCCATCTCCCATCAATGATTTAGTTCCAGAGATTATTCAGCCCTAGGGCCAAATCTACTATATTTTGTATAGTGTGTATTTCTGGAAACCTTTCCTAGGTTGTCCTAGAAATCTGTTTTGGAGCATGGATCTCTAGTCTTAGAATTTTTGGAGCATTATATCAGCAGCAACATATTTTTATATCTTTCAGCTGATATTCTCTATTATACAGCGCATTTTTCTGCATTCCTGTATTTCATGTATTAACAGCATTTTAGATCTAGGTGTATGCTTTCATGGAAGGCTTTTTTTCCCAACTTGAGTGATCTTTTCCTCAAGATATTATACCTATTTTTTTGTTATAATCATAATGGAATGGATCTATTGTTGTCTCATGCTTTGATCTATTCATATTTCTGCATATTTCCAGTTTTATGCACTCTATTCCTGGCTTTCCCATTTGGGGATATAACAGTGGTATCAAAGCATAATCTTGGCACAGCCTGTGCATCTTGAAAAGCCAATATGTCATTTGAAGAAGGAGATACTCTTACTGATAGAGAGAAGAGGTATCAAAGAAGAATACACTGGAAGTTTGATTATACAAATGACAAAGAAGACAAGGGTAAAACCTCTTTATTTGGAGGAGAAGATGAAGAGAAAGAGTTTCCTAAGATTCTTCTCAAATATATGTAAGACTTTGATAGAGAAATAAAGGAGATGAAGAGGATAGATACAAGGAATCCCCTAAAGGATTTCAACATGGTGAAGGCTTCGTCATTTCTCATCATTGGAGTGATCACCCAGATTAGCAGCAACAAGTTTCTGATCGCTCTACAATGCCTACATTCTTGGCAGTGGGAAATGAAGGGTTTCAAGAACAAGAATCCCTTCAAGACTATTTCATGGAGTATGAGTCTCAAAATAAGAGAATCAAGGACCATTTGAGTTTTCAATAATTTTTTCAAATCAAGGACAATAGGAGACCCAGGCATCACAATAGAAGTGGTGGATTCATTCAGAATCATGATCTACACTGCACTATGGGAAAAAATTTCTTACCCAACTTTGGTGGGTCATCTAAATGCACTGCCAAATCATGGGTAGAGAATCTTGACATCTACTTCCAGCTGAACAAAGTTCCAGAAATGGAGGCCATTAAGATAGAAGCATTGCACCTTGAGGGTGAAGCACATGATTGGTGGTTCCATGGCTTGTCTACATTGGGTCATGCCAAGGTGACTGCATATTTAGAGTTCACAAGGAGGCTGGTGGAGAGGTTTGATAGAAGAGATCCTGAAGCACCATTCATAGGGCTTGCAAAGCTTAAACAATCAGGTAATCCAGAACCTTAAATTTCTGAATTTTTGAGACTTCTGTTATGGTTCCTGATTTATCTACAGTAAGAAGGGTCTATATGTTCACTGATGGGTTAGATGAACCTCTTCATGGGTTGGTTAAGTCAACCAAGCCCACTACCCTTCAATATGCATTGAAAGGGCTAGAGATCTTCAAGATTCCTTGCCAAAATCAAAGGCAACATTTCAGCATAAGCCCTCTTTTCCATCAAAGGGAAAATATGAGAAGGCTCCTCTTTCAAAGCAGAGCCAAAATAAAAAACCTCTTAATGATGATGTCCGAAGAGACTTGAGGAGGAGGAAGCTATACTTCACATGCCAAGAATCTTGGGCACCCAGACATAGATGTGCAGTAGGAAAGGCACACTACATAGAGGTTTTCTCAGATTATGAGGAGGAAGAAGAATATTAACCAAGAAGAGGTCACAGCGCTGACACAGCAGGAGATGAACCAACACTATTAGGATATGGGAATGGGGCATTTTCTCCAATTGGGGGGGGTTCTTGCATCATTAAGAGGAGTGCCTAAGTACTTGACCTTGAGGGTTCGAGGTTCTATCTTAGATCAGAGGGTTTCTATTTTGATTGACAATGGGGCTACCCACAATTTTATTGATTCCCAACTAGTGCAAAGGATGGCAATACCCATTGATGCTTTTGAGGTGTTTTATATTTTGGTCCCAGGAGATAGAACTATGCAATGCATGCATTATGTTCCATCCTTATCAGTCACCATGGGAACATATACATTGAATGATCACTTCTTTGTGGTTTACATACCTGACACCAATGTGATATTGGGTGTGTAATGGTTCATTACTTTGGGGAAAGTTACCACTGATTGGGAGACTTTGCAGATGGAATGGGTGGATAGAAAGAGTGGAAAAAATCAAATGATTAAAGGCATGCAGACATATCCCTCACATACAACTTCCACACAGAAATCAGAAATGGATTTGCACAGTGGAAGCAAGGACCTAACAGTCCCATCTATTATGCACATGAGATTGGTTCATGGGACATTATTATGTTGTGGAAAACCACCCGGGAGGTCGCCTGATTCAGATTTGGTGAGACATGTCTCACATCATGATGATACATTCATAGATCCAAGATGAATGGGAGCATTATAAGGCCATGATACAGCATTGAGAGTCTTGGGTAGACTCAAGGAGGAGGGAGACATTCTCCCAACATCATCATTACCCACTCTCATTTCAGATTCTGTGTTGTGGGAGGAGAAGAATGGGAGGAATAACAACCTTCCAACATATACCTTTGGCATGGGAGATTTCAAGGAGAAGAGCAGCCATATGACATATTTTCTTTGTGATAGATCATTAGCGCTATCACTATGGAAGATTGATCCATATTGGAAATCCCAATTGTTGGTGGATTATTCCAAGGATATTTTCACATCCATGTTACTTGATGACCAGCTACATGAACAGGGCTATTCAGTCCAAGAAAAAGTCATCTACTATCATGGTAGGATCTTCTTATCTAGAGCCTCCAAGCTCAAGGAGAAGTTACTACAAAGGGCTTATGAAGATTTCCTTTTCAACCCTACTTATTCCATGAGGGCCTACAACACTATCATGGAGAGCTACACTTTGGAAGGCTTTGAAGAGGAACTATATCAGCATTTTCAAAGATACATGAACCATGTGGAGTTGGAAGAGAGACATAACTCAATGAAGGAGTTAATTCAGCCACCTCTTTCCTCTTTTGGAATGAGAAGGGATCTATCTATGGACCACTCCATTTGTATGAGCAGAAATTTTGGTAAGGAACATTATTATGTAAATAATGTTTCATTTGATGATTACTTGCATTCCTTTACCATGTATATGTACACCATAGCTCCAAGGAGGAGCATTATTACATATAAACTTCATGGCCAACTTTGGGTTATAAACATTTCTGAACATGGCCACTCCCTTGGAGGACATAGGGAGATGTTGTATCATTGTGAGTGCACTCCAAAAGCACCAAACATATCTCACACTTTCAGCCATTGTGAGAAGACTTGGGCAGCAAGTAGGTGGTGGGGAAACCACTTACCACATCATTATCTAATGTAGTCAGGAGATTTATTGTGCTACTTCCACATGTGGGACTATGACCCACCTCAATTTGTACAAATTTATGTTTGCATATACTTAGTTTTGATCCCATACATTGATGATGTGCTTATTATTTTTATGGGAATGATTGGAGGGAGGATGTGAGTAATGTATGTGCCATATGGGAGAGATATTCTCCATGTTCATTATGCTACATGTTTCAGTGTTGTGTAATCAGCTCCAAAAATATAAGAAAAGAGATATAAACGCCTTAGAAATAAGCCACTTCGAGGGGGCAACCTCCAATACATTACATAAATGAACAATTCTTGGATGATACAAATGACCAAAACCTCCTTCTCTATATATAGGGGTCCATGGGGCCATAATGTAATCCTAGTGAGGCCACAATGTAATCCTAGCCGACCTAACAATAATAATTTAAGGGCACAATAATAACAATATGGGGGTTACAAGGGTACAATATTAACAATAAGGGGGTTACACTAACAACAATAAGGGACTATACTAGTAATATAGGGACCTAACATGCCCCTCTCCTTCAAAAAAGTGTTGTCCTCAATGCTTGAGTAGCTCTGGGTGCTTCTGTATAAAATTCTCATCCTCCCATGCAGAATCTTCAGTGGGTAAGTTCTTCCACTTGATGAGATACTCCGAAATTGATCGATTCCGTAGCTGTCGAGTTCTTGTTTCCATGACCGCTTCAGGTTCCAATATGATTTTTCCTTCCTCATCAAGTTCTGGCAATATTGTTTGAACTGGAAGATTTTCACCTATAACCTTCTTCAAGCATGAAACATGGAAAACTGGATGTACTCGCGAAGAAGCAGGAAGCTCCAATTTGTATGCCATAGTACCAATCTTTTGCAACACCCTGTAAGGACCATAGTACTTTGGCGATAATTTATTATCCTTCTTTGCTTGCTTGAGGGACATTTGTTTGTATGGTTGTAGCCGTAAAAATACCCAATCTCCCACATCAAAACTTCTCTCGCTACGATGTTGATCTGCCTGTTGTTTCATTCGATTTTGTGCCAAATTCAGGTTATCCTTTAAGAGTTGGAGAACTTCTTGCTGATGCTCGATGTGATCTTCCACTGTTTGAACCTTCAAATTTTCCCTTAAAGATGATGTGATCGATGGTGGATGATATCCATAAAGTGCCATAAATGGGGTCATTTTTGCTGCAGTATGGAAGGAAGTGTTATACCACCATTCAGCGAGAGGTAACCACTTGACCCATTGTGTTTGTTTATCAGATACAAAACAACGAAGATATCCTTCCAAACATTTATCTACTATCTCAGTTTGACCATCAGATTGAGGATGATAAGATGAGCTATGAGCTAATTGAGTACCCAAACAAGAAAATAACTCCGTCCAAAAATTTCCAGTAAAAATGGGATCTCTGTCGCTCACAATAACCCTTGGGCTTCCATGTAGATTTTGAATTGTGTCCATAAATGTAGTAGCAATTGTACTTGTTTTAAATGGATGAGATAATGCACAAAAGTGTGCATACTTGGTAAGTCTATCAACTACCACCATGATGACACTCTTTCCTTCGGACTTAGGTAAACCTGTGATAAAATCCATTGAAATCTCCTCCCAACGTTGACTTGGAATTGATAAAGGTTGTAGAAGTCCTGGGGTCTTAATTGTTTCCACTTTATTCTGCTGGCAAACCAAACATTCCGCCACAAACTTTCGAATATCAGATTTAAGGCCATCCCAAAAAAATTCTTCTTCACCCTGTGGTAAGTTTTTAGAAATCCTGAGTGTCCTCCTAAAGGAGAAGTGTGCAATTCCAGAAGAATCTTTTGTTTTAGTTGGGAATTCTTACAAAGATATAAGCGATCTTTGTGCCATAAGGAATCATTTTTCCAACCAAATGTATCAGATGTACTAGGATCTTGCTGCAACTTTTGAATGAGTATCCATACATCTTTGTCCTTCTTCCATTCATCTCTTGCTTCAGTTATCCAATCTGGTTGGATAATAGAAATGGCACAAAGCAATACTTCCACCTCTTCATTCTTTCTTGAGAGTGCATCTGCAACAACATTAAGCTTTCCTTTTTTGTAGATTATTTCAAAGTCATAACCCAACATCTTTGTGACCCATTTTTGCTGCTCTTCTGAAGATAGTCTTTGTTCCAAAAGTGTTTAAGACTATCATGATCAGTTTTTACCTTGAAGTTTCTTCCCATTAGGTAAGTTCGCCATTTCTTTAGTGCATGCAGTATTGCTAACATTTCCTTCTCATAAATAGGTTTCTGTAAATACTTTCCTTTGATTGGACGACTTTCAAAAGAAATGGGTCTTCCTTTCTGCATTAAAACTGCACCAATTCCATTTCCTGAGGCATCACATTCCACAATAAAGGTTTTTGTGAAGTCTGGTGTAGCTAAGACCGGTGCTAGGCACATTGCCTCTTTAAGACGTTCAAAGGCCTTAGTTGCTTCAGGAGTCCATGAAAATGCATCTTTCTTCAATAATGTTATTAGAGGTGCTGCTATTCTCCCATAATTCTTAACAAACTTGCGATAATACCCTGTTAACCCGAGAAATCCTCGCAACTTCTTTATGGTTGTGGGGACTTTCCATTCCTTAATGGCTTTAATTTTGTTAGGGTCTACTTTAACACCCTCGTGAAATACAATATGACCCAGATATTCCACCTCTTGTACTCCAAAGAAACATTTGGATATTTTTGCATATAATTGTTTCTCCTGCAATAGTTTGAGCACCTTATCAACATGTTCAACATGATCCTTCCAAGACCTGCTATAGATTAGTATATCATCAAAAAATACCAACACAAATTTTCTAAGGGTTTGAAAATGGAATTCATCAACCCTTGAAATGTAGAAGGTGCATTGGTAAGGCCAAAAGGCATGACCGAAAATTCATAATGACCCTCATGAGTTCGAAATGTTGTTTTCAGAATATCTTCAGTCTTCATTCTAATTTGATGATATCCTGAACGCAGATCCAACTTGGTAAAATAAATTGCTCCATGTAATTCATCCAATAATTCATCAATAACAGGAATGGGAAATTTATCTTTAATGGTGAGTTTATTGAGCTCCCTATAATCTGGACACATTCGCCATGATCCATCCTTCTTGTGTACCAATACTACAGGAGCAGAGAAAGAACTTTGACTAGGTTGAATTATACCCGCCTCTAACATTTCTTCAATCATACGTTCAATTTCACTCTTTTGGAAGTAAGGATATCTATAAGGCCTGATGTTTGGAGGAACACTTCCTGGAATCAAATGAATAGCATGATCATGATCACGAATAGGTGGGAGTCCTTTGGGAGTTTCAAACACCTTGAAATGATTGTCCAAGACTTGTTGGAGATCTGCAGAAATAGATGATTTTGATGTTGGAACTTCTAGTGAGCATAATTGTGCAATTACGCCTCGCTGTTCTTTCTTTAGAAGCTTTGTCATGACATTAGAGCTTATTATCCTTCCTGGCTTCCCCGCAATACCTCGTAATTCGACTTCCTTTCCTTCTAAAAAAAATTTCAAGAAAAGTTCTTGAAAATTAAAAGCTACCGTCCCCAAAGATTGTAACCATTGTACTCCTAGTACAACATCAGCACCTCCCATAGGAATGGCAAGCATTGGACTAGTCAATACATATTCCCCCATGGTTAGCTTGATATTATGGCATTTTCCAGAGCAATCTATAGTTCCTCCATTTGCAACCATCACTTGACATTCTGGTGCTGGGTATAGGAAACAATTTAATTCCTTGGCTACCTTACAATGAATAAAATTATGGGTGCTACCTGAATCAATCAACACTATTACCTTTTTTTTCTTGATATGTCCTTCTATCTTGAGAGTTTGAGGAGTGGTAATTCCTGCCAGTGCATTACACGATATGGTTGGATTCATTTCTTCCCCTTCTATGGCTGGTTCCTGGTGTATATCCTCTTCTTGTTCATTTTCTTCTTCCTCTTCACAATCTATGTAAAATAATTTCTTCTCAGCACACTTATGACCTTAGTGTATTTGCTATCACAACTGTAGCAAAGCCCTTTTGCTCTTTTTTCTTCCAATTGTTGTGGTGTCAACCTTGTAGGTTGTGGAAATCTAGGCGTAGCAACACTTCCTTCTTTATAGAATTGAGTGGTAAGCTTCCTTGTCGCCATAATTTTACATTCAACTTTTCTTGCCAACCTGAATGCCTTCTCCAATGAATCAGGTTCCAAAACGCGAACTTCAAGTTGGATGTTATCCTTTAAAGTGCCTATGAAGAGATCAATCCTGTGTTCCTCTGGAATATCAGTTACCCTTATATTCAATTTTTGGAAGTCCTCAATGTGCTCCCCTACTAAACCCTTTTGTTTGAGATTTATCAATTGGCTAAAGAAGGTGTTGCTCTTTGTATCCTCATAATGTGCTATCATTTCCTCCGTAAAAATCGACCAAGTGACAATTTTTTTATGGGAGCAAAGCCATCGATACCATACAAATGTATTTTGTTCTAAATGTAAAGTTGCAATGCGTACCTTTTGTGTGTTTTGCACGTTATGGAGATCAAAATATTGCTCCATCTGTAGTATCCATGTTACAAGATCCTTTCCATCAAACTTCCTCATCTCCATTTTTCGAATATGGTGGTTCTTCCCGCCAACATTAGAGTTTATGAAATCACGATTAACATTTATTATGTTCTCATCATGAGTTTCTTCTACTATATTTTCACCATTATGAAACATTTCTTGTATCAACTTTGTCAAACCTTCCATGTCTGATTTTAGATCCTTCTTCATGTTTTCCATGTTGTCTTTCATGTCATCCATCTTAGCTTCCATGCCAGCTTCCATGCCATCCATCTTAGCTTCCACGCCTTTCTTCAAAATTTCCATTTCATTTTTTGTTGCTCTTTGCGAGAGCAAAATTTGGTGCACTTGCTCTTGTAATTTTGATAGGTTATGTTGCAATTCTTCATCTTTATGAGTCATAGTAGAGCCTTCTGAAGGCTTAATGGGTGTTGAATTATTTTTATGGGGCATATTTTAGAACGCAATACTGATATCTATTCTACAATATGCCCTTGGAATCAATTCAAATTGATTCTTCAAACAAGACTTATGCAATTCGGAAAAAAAAATTTAAAAAAAAAAAAAAAAAAAAAAAATACACACCTTTTTCTTGCTTTTGAGGAGCTCGATATTGAAATTGGATTATCTCTGTGATTGAATCACTTCAATATTTGAATTTTGGTACCGAAGTATCCCTCTGAATTCTCTTTCAAATGCCATAGGTATGACCTGATTTGGATTCTCCGAGACAAAGTTGTGTCCAATCTCCCACAATGACCTAACTATGGACTGGTTCAGTAGAGCGCAATTGTACGACTTTCCACGTGTCACTGTTTCATCCTTAGGCTCTGAAATTGATAGCCAAGAAACTACAGTCTGTGTACTTGTGACCAACTTTTACGGAACTCCAATCCGATGCTCAGAGAGAGAGTTATGAATCTTTTCCCATGATCACCTCTTTGAGATGAAATTTGGGAGCCTGAAAAAACACTACCTTCCACAGATCATATCTCCGAAAATATTGCGAACCAAGCTCTGAAATTTTTTGACAAGTTTCCTCAGGATTTCGGCTTCACACCCTAAAAATTTCAGATTCTGAACCTTCGTAGAAAAAAATTTATAGCAAAAATTCCACGATGACCTGTTTAGAGCAGCGAAACCTTAGAATCCAAAGCTCTAATACCAAATGTTGTGCAACCAGCTCCAAAAATAGAAGAAAAGAGATATAAACGCCTTAGAAATAAGCCACTTCGAGGGGGAAACCTCCAAAACATTACATAAATTAACAATTCTTGGATGATACAAATGACCAAAACCTCCTTCTCTATATATAGGAGTCCATGGGGCCATAATGTAATCCTAGTGGGGCCACAATGTAATCCTAGCCGACCTAACAATAGTAATTTAAGGGCACAATAATAACAATATGGGGGTTACAAGGGTACAATAATAATAATAAGGGGGTTACACTAACAACAATAAGGGACTATACTAGTAATATAGGGACCTAACATTCAAGGAGAACATTGGGCAAACCATGTTTGTTTCATTGGAACTATTGTCTCCTTGTGGGATGAATTATTAGCCTCTCATAAGAACTTTGGAGGAGCAATTCATGGATGGATGGATTGGTAGACACTTAGCTTGTGAGGGAAGCTTATCACATTTTGGTGTCACCAATGATGGAGAGTTGCAACACTCCCCTTGTCAGTTGCTTGAGGACAAGAAACATTTGGGAAGGAGGACTATAATATTCCCAATTAGCCATGAGCTAGTTGGAATATTAAATTTTGTTTTGTTTCTTTGTTTTATGAATAAGAGGACAATGGAGGTCCATAATTCTCCTTAATAATGAATAAATCAATGCCAATGTGAAAATGATAGATCTTGGCAGCTTAATTGAACACCCTTAGGTGTGAAAAGGGGTTGGAACACCTTGACTGGGTCAACTTTGACCAAATCAACAGCGTTGTCATGGAGGAGTGGTCATCAATGAAAGGCAGCGCAGTTTTAGATGGAGATGCTTTGCATGGAAGTAGTGTTATTATTGGATGGGGCTTAGGGTTTGCAAGCTCATATCTTATTTAAGGAAGAGGATGGCAGCCATTATTCATTATGTTGATGTATTTGATATTTCTCAATATATGGTCCGTTTAGACAATATCTTTCTCTTTTTGTTTAGCTGAGATTGAATGTTGTTTAGCATTGGGTGTTCCTAATTGGGAATCCCACCTATTCCATTGAGAAGCTCTTGGATCATTCTTGTACTACATTGTCCACTATCAGTCTTAATTCTAAGCTTCATCTTTCATTTACAGCGCAAATCCTGTTGAGGGTTGAGTTGTTTTGCAACTTGCAGCAGTGGAGACCATCTTTGGGTCATTTCATTGCTTATTTTAAGTGGATAAGGATTCCTTTCCATTGGGAGGATAATAAGGAAGGCCCTTGTGCATATTTTCATATATTGGCATCAGGCCAACTATTTATTTTCCCCTACAGTTCAGTTTATTTCTAGATCTGTGTTATTTCTATAAGAGGAGTTGCAGGGTGGTTTGGCACACCATTTGGAGAGAAGGTTTTCTGGTGAAGGGGATCTTCCTTTCATCTAGGAGATCTATTGGAGGAGACTATTCCATTGTGAATATCATATCAGCCACACTTTCCAAATCTATATTTTGCAATGGATCTTCAGCCCTAGGGCCTAGTTTTCCATCTTGTATATGGTGTTTTGCTGAAAACCCTTAAGGGGTTCTTCAAAGGAAGTTGTATAGTGCTCAGATTTGTATTAGATATATATTTTGAGGCACATATCAACCTTAAATCTATTGTATAACCATTTTCTATAGCAATTCCTTTAAAACAACGTTGTAGCAGTCTTCCAGTCTTTATATATAGTAGCAGCACCTCTTTTGAGGGATTTTGTCCATTAGAGGCTTGTTCTTTCTTATTGTACATCTTATGGCCCATTTCTTATGCATATTTTGCTACTGTTATTACATATAAAAGATCTCCATATTGGCCTCTTTCTTTTATATGATGATTTACACTATTGTTCCAGCATTTTGCACTATATTCCCGCTTTTCCCATTTGGGAATATTACAAATTTCCTTCTTCATCGAACTAGTATCAGTTCTGAGATAACTTGCAGTTACAACCCATAAACTTATCCAATGATTTGGCCTTGTGAACTATTCATCCTATGTTATCTTGTAATCTAAGTCACTCTAATATACCAAAATTTCTTTCTAAGATTCTTTGAATTTGTGATCTGAAGTTCTGTCTCAATCCAATTGAGTGAAGTCCACATACCTTTATATAGTCATTTCCCATTGAAATTAAGCTGACATGAGATTACTTAGTGAATTCGACTTATTAATTATTAATTTGGAGGCCAACTGCAAGGAGACTTGATGGAGAAGTCTTTTGAAAAATAAATTTGACTTTGAATCTATAAAAAATCCTAAATTCCTACAATGGAGGCTTAACCTATGACAATTGACCCAAGCATGAAACCCGTGCTTTAACAAGTCAATTCAAATAATAATAAAATTTATTTTGCTTTATTTTGATAAATATATTTTATTATGACTCAAGTACAATTATGAAGACCGAACCTAGTTACATTCTTCAACATTCCCTCATAACTAGGGAGGTATTCATACTTACATATATCTCTAGAGGTACATGGAAGATATCAAAACACGTGATATATGAAGAGTTTAGGCACTGCAATTTCATGGACTAGATTCCTGGCCAGGGAAATCTATCCAAGGTCCTCAAACAATTTAGGCACTCACAGTGAAACGAACTAGATTCCTGGCCAGGGCAATCCTGGGTGGGACTAAGATGGACAAACGATTTCAGCCTCTCTAGATACCATCAGGCTTACTTTTTAACCATCATCCCAGGGATCCAGTTGTGTATCCGAGGTCATATCTCTGTGACCAACGCCACCCTGCCTACTTTGGGATCCATACATCAACAAAGTGTCAACCAGATGTCCTCCTAGGCAATGTGTCTTACACGCAAAGCCTCAAAATTCTTGATTATTTCAATCAATAGAAAATATTCTCGATCAAACATATCAGCAATAGAAAATCTCTCCTGATCAAACTAATCGATAACAACAAGCATTTAATACATGTTATCAAATTTATTCTAAGATATTTTCTTGTACAAACACAACTCAAATTAGTAACAATATTTAAAATGTACATAAGTAAACACAAACCTCTGGGGTATTTCAAACAACTTGATGTTTCTTCTGAACTTATCACAGTAGGAATTTCAAATGAATCTTGACAAGATTCCTCAATCATACATCTTCCTTTCCTACGTCACATGCAACAACATATTCTACAACCAGATCATGTTTTCCTTATTTCAACGGCACTTCAAAATGTATTCTCCAATTTCTTCTTCAAGGTATCCATTATGGCTATAATATCCCCTCCCTTTTAAATTAATGATATTTCTTTTATCCAGGCTCCCTCTTAACTTAGAGATATTTTCTTCTATCCAAGCTCCCTCTTAACTAAGGGAAATCAACTTCTTTATTATAACATTAGAGAACCCAATGACACAAACACATTCAGACATCTAACATTTTTATTAGATGGAAAAAAATATGCATAGGGCTTCATTCCTAGGACATCATCTAAAATAAGGGTCCTACTCATAAGCCCTACCAAACCGTAAATATAGAGGATTTCAACACATAACACAACAAACCCTAATTTACCAAACCTTCAAAGATTTGAGATTTCATTCATCACCATTCAATCCTAAAAAGTTAGGGTTTACATAACCATACCAAAACCCCAAACATGACATCATCAAAACCCTAAACATCAAAAGAATAGTATTTTTTCTAGACTTCATCAGTAACCCTAAGCATATTAGGGTTTTCACACATTATCATTGACATACCCTTAAGTTAGGGTTTTCTAGAGAACAATTTTAGGGTTCCACAAGAATAATCAAAGATATGAGGAGGGTAGATTTATCCTGTGATGAATCACCCAATCAAGAATCTTCATGATTCAAGAAAGCTAGACACAATGATGTTAGTAATATAATGGAAATTTCAAAATATGGTGAGCACACCTTTTATATTAAGAGAATTTCATAAAGTGTATAGTCTAAGAAATACCTAGATATGTGGGCCTTGAAAAACCTTGTAAGGATTCCTTTAAGTGTTCTCTTTGTATTAATCCATGATCTTTTATACCTGTAATAAATTCTTTCAAGCAAAACACGTGATACCAAGAACATGATTTTAATGTTTCAATTTAGATTTTTTATACAACAACGAAGGATGGAATCCTAGTATAAACCATATATATATATATATATATATATATATATATATATATATATATCCAAACTTTCAGTATTTCGAAGAGACCGTTGTTTCCATCTTTCCTTTCCCGGAACTGAGGAAGCTTCAAATTCCTAAAGAAGGAAGAGCAGACAAGTAAGGGGCAATACTAACATCATTATGAACATAAAGTCCCAAGGTATGGAAGCCTAGTAATAAACTAACCCAACTAAGATGAGATATTATAGCTTCCTTATGTTCCAACACACACACACACACACACACACATATATATATATATCAAATTATCTTTTATTCCAATCAATACTAAGATTTTACTTGACATCCTAGATTACTTATATACCCTAGAAGGTAAGGATTAAGGTTCTTGTATGGCATCTAGGGATTACATTCTTTATCCTAGACTAACAGTAAAAAATAATTATATGGACCATCTAATATTAGATATATTCAAAATCTAAAAGCTCATTTAAATGAATATATGTACCTTGTGTTTACATACCTTTGATTTGATATCCCATTATAATTGTTTCATATGCATCTTGTTAAGTAAGGAATAGTGAAAATACTTACTTGATTTATTTAATTTGGTCCCTAAAGGATTGAATACCCTTTGTTTGAGGAGACTTTTGGATACTATGCATATTTTGAATGTACCTAGGATGTTTTTCCTTTTTGGTTACAAGGATTGATCTCTTTCATTCAGGCCTTTGAATTCATATGACAGTCCAAGGCCAACTTTCTATATCATTGTTGAGGTTCATATTTTTTAACAGAGGATTTTTTCTTACTCAATATATTTTTTCTAGCTTCTTTAAATATTGATGACGTTATATTCACAAGATCTTGTGACACAAAAATTATGATGATTTGATACTACTCAAAGGAGCCTTACACCCTTTATTTCTATTTCAAATAACTCGATTTTTCATGGGCTCCTTACTTATCCATTCAGTACTTCAATGTATAGATCAAGGAGTAACATTTTTCTTCTAAGACTAGATTTCCTTCTTTCTAATAAGGTGATTTTCAAAAAAAAATCACCATAGCTCTGATACCATGTTGAGAAATCTGATAGGGTGGCAAGTTAATGATTTCTCTTATTATGACATTATCTTGTGATGTTTCATTATTTGTTTTTATTCTTTCAATTTATCTTATTCTTATCATCAATACTAATTCCAATCAATAAATAGAGGAGGACACAAGATGTAGGCATGCAACTAGGGAAAAACCCCTACGAAGGGGAAAACCCAGTCAAGTAATTCTTCCTTCTGTAGATTCAAAACAAATACTGAGATAACCAAGGCTCTCTTAAACTATACCAAAGACTTATGTCATCCATCTAGTCAACCTTGTCACATCATGTTGAGTTTTGTATTGGATATTTCATTTGACAATGCTTTGTTCAACAAATATGATAGCTCTCCTTAACATACTTTAGTATAGTGTTTCACTCTTGCAACTATGCCAAACTTTCATCATGTCTTAATGGTGACATACTTCAGCTTTGTGAAATTAATTCATGCGATTTTATGGCATCCTCAACATACTTAGATCCTCGATTCTGAATGCGCTGAATGCTAAATGCGCTCGATGAAGTTGTTTGCTTTGTCAGCTTCAAACTGGACATGAGCCGAATTGGCCTACATAGCCGCAAATGGCATGGCTACGTCAATGGGACATAGTGGGTGGAATCCCAAGCCCAACTGAAAGGGGCTGTGGCCGATTGAGCTGTGGAGAGCTTGGTTATAGTTGTTTTGTAAATAGGGGAGGCTCTCATCCCATGTGCATGGATGCTTTGAATTTTACATGCACAAAATGTGTACAATAATCCTGTTGACGAGCTCTGTCTGGCCATCAATTTGGGGATGGAAAACTGTGGACTTGGTGAACTTGGTGTCCAGCATTGATCAGAGGCTGGACCAAAATGTGCTGAGGAACCTGCTGTCGCGATATGATATTATAGACTGTCGGATCCCAAAGTGCACCCACACTCATTCAAAGAATATTTTAGCAGTGGCTTCTGTTGTGATATTCTTCTTGCAGGCCGCCATAATGGCCATCTTTGAGATCTGTCGACGACCATGAAAACACAGTCGTTTCCATGCTTAGTAGAAGGAAGGCCTGACATGTAATCCATGGAGATGGATTCCCAGGGTAGGTAGCGGAGTATAGAGTCCTTGCTTCTTGATGGTCAGTTTGGAAATGGCGCAAGCAGTGTAGGATCTGATGTACTTCCCAACATTATGTCGAAGTTTCGGCCAACAGAAATACTTCTGCAGTACTGCTACTGTTTTCTCAACTGCAAAATGCCTAGAGACTCGACTGTAGTGCACTTCCCATATCATCTTTGCACGCTCACTTGAAGGAACACAAAGGTGTCCCAGGTGACATAATAGTGCATCTTGGAGGTGAAAATTTGGAACTTGCATACCCCCCAAGAGTGCCTTGTATGTGTGACCGAATTCTGGATCGCTCTTGTAGAGAAGCGGTCAATCAGAAGTCTCGTGCCCACAAGAGTTGAGAACGGTGGTTAGTGCCACGATCGATGGTCAGCTGAGGTATTCTGTAACATTATTGGTGCTACCCTTCTTGTACTTGATGTTCAAATGAAATTGTTGTAGATATGTGGACCACTTCTGATGGTGATCGTAAGACTTCTTCTTGTGTCCGTTGTAATGTGCCTGTATGTGTGTGGATGATTTTCTCCTTCTCAAAATGTGGAACAAGCCCATTGTCGATGTTTCTCCTCGGCATAATGGAATACATTTCTTTACGAAAGTGGGATACTTTTGAACCGTGTCGGACAATCTTGCGAACTGTGTCGGATAATGTCTCACTGTGATATGCCACTGGATGTCCCTGTTGAGTAAGAACTTCCCTAATAGCATAGTCAAAGGCATCTGTCTCGATCTCAAATGGTTGTTGCAAGTCTGGTAGTGTGAGCACTAGGGCAGAAAAGAGGCGATGTTTCAATTCTATGAACGCCTTCTGTTGAGATTCCGACCAACATAATTTTGCTTTCGCTCCTCCCTTGGTGACTTGACTCAAGGTCCAAGTGATATGAGAGAATCCCAACACGAACCTGCGGTAGAAATTAGCAAGACCCAGAAAGCTACGAAGCTCTGTTAGGGTGGTTAGGGCTGGCCAATCCGGAATGACTTGGATCTTGGTTGGATCCACATGCACCCCCCTGTCATCAATAATGTATCCCATATATTGAACCTAGGTCATGCCAAAAGTGCACTTCTCCAAATTGGCACACAAATTGTGTTCCCGTAGTGTTTGGAGGACTTCTCGGATGTGGTGGAGGTGCTCTTCCCAAGTCTGGCTGAAGATCAGAATGACATCCAAGTATACCACTACAAATGAGTTGGTGAATGGATGCAAGATGTCATCCATCAACCTCATGAAGGTTGCGGGAGAATTTGTCAATCTGAAAGGCATGATGAGCCATTCTAAAAGGCCCTCCTTGGCTTTGAAGGTAGTCTTCCACACACCAGAGGGTTCGATTGGTACCTGGTGATACCTATACTTCAAGTCGATCTTGCTAAAATATTTTTCCCCTTTGAGTTGGTCCAGAAGGTCATCAATCCATGGGATCGGGTACCTATTCTGGACAGTGATCTTGTTCAGCACCCGATAATCAATACAGAGTCTCCAAGTCCCGTCCTTCTTCTGTACCAACATGATCGGTCTCCCACAGGGCGATGAACTTGGTCGGATGTGACCTTTCTGCAGCAACTCCTGAATCTACCTCTTGATTTCATCATTCTCCATAACAGAGCGCTTATAGATCGGTCCACTGGGTAACGGCGCACCTGGGGTCAGGTCAATGGGGTGCTTGACCTGACAGTGTAGAGGCACCCCTGTGGGTGAGGTGAAGATGTCCCCATACTCCTCCACAACCTTGTCCATTTTTTGTTGTCATGCAGAGGAGCCATGTCTGGAGGTCGTGGCCACAGTCTTCTTCTTGCCCTGGAGGCGAATCATCAGGAAAACAAATTTCCTAGTTTGGGAAATGAGCCTACTGCATTGTTTTGCAGTAACCAAAGAGATAGTGGGAGGTGGTGGTACCTCTGGTATCCTGTACAATTTACTTCCCAAAGTAACAATAACAGCGCGAGGTCGGGACTCATACACAGCATGTCGCTTCCACAAGTATGGTTGGCCTAATAACACATCAGAAGCATCAATAGGAGCAATGTCACACAATACCTCATCCATGAAGGGCTTGATGTTATAGGGAAGGTGGCAACTGGCAGTGCAACCACCAAGTCCGAGTCATGGTGAAGCCACCAGGTGGTGTATGATTATTAAGTTTCTTGTGATCGCTTACATTAGCTTCTTCTTTGCATGGCATACAGCAATCAAGTTCTTTTCGGCACCATGTGACTTGATGAGCCGTCAAGGCAAAGAATACCCATGCGGGAGTGGAAGAGACGTTCCTCCTCCTCTGGATCTTCCGGTTCCTCCTTCTGGACCTTTGTAGTGGCAACGGTGGCGTTGGGCTCCGCATCAATAATCTGTTTCCCTTTTTCATTCCCCTTTTCAGGTTCTGATTCGGAGTCGGAGCATGCATCTGACTCAGAAGCCCTCATCTCGGCCACTAGCGACTGCTTGGCCCGACACTCACTTGTGTTGTTAGTGGAGCTCTTATGGAACTCACACCACTTTCCCGTGTCCTTCTTTGGCTTTACGGTGTTGTTCTTTTCTTGTGGCTTTGACGGGTTGTCTTGGAAACACATACGCAGCTTTGTCTTTGTGACTTTGTTCTACGATTTAGAGGCTGCTACACTTGCTTTTGATTCATAGATCCAAAAGTCCTTGCTATGCAGTTGCTCAATCTTGGCGGCACCTCTTTAGGTAACAAAAGTATAGCCAAGATGTAACGAGAACTCCATTTCCTCCTAAATATGTCTATCACAGACAACCACGATAACACTGGCACACAATGTTTCTCTGAATCTTGATACCCAGCTGTGCGTAGGGTATGGAGGCAGTTCGTTAGCTCATGCACATCTTGATCCTTTGTTGCCTTGATCCTTGGTCCATTGTATGCTTGTCCTCATAGCTCCCCACGGGCGATGTTGTTCCTTGATGCCGTCTGAAAAAATTTCAGTGAGTGCACATTAAACGAGAGAGGGTTTTGTCTCGTCCTTTTTCTCACAGTAGGTTTCCCACCAGTGCTTGACATGGGGGGTAGCTTTGAGGAGTGAAAAAATAATATTCTCCCGGTCAAAAAAGTCATGAACCGAGAAATATCCTTCTAATAGATTCAACCATCTATCTACAACATCTGCATCTATTTGACCCTCAAATATGGGAATGTCAAAGTTTACTTTTACCTTAAAGGTAGTCGCGTCTCCAGAGTGGCTGCTAGATGTAGATTCGCTGTCGGTGGTTAGTCGTTGAAGGATCTGAGCAAAGTTATCCATCATCGCGTTCCTTTGTTTTTCGAGGGCCTCCTTGAGAAATATTTTGATAGCATCTCCTGCTCCCTCATATTTCTTTTCGTCCCCCATGGGCGTCTGTCGGGGTTTGCGAGGCTGATCTTGCAAAGGTTCCACTAGATAGAGCCCTAAATCCTTATACCTCGACCTCGTTAGGGACATGCAAAGAAGGATCAAGAAAAAGCAGACCGCTCTGATACCACTGATCCGGATTTATGCAAGAATGCAACACAATACAGAAATAACCATAAACATAGAAATACAGCAGAAATAAGGCTTCATTTCATTAATATCAAATCACAGAAATATGCTTACAAACATGATGGAAATAAAATAGCTAGGGTGTTGATAGCGAATCTCTGAGAAGAGATGTGGCAGCTACAGACCTCTCAACTGTGTTACAACGAGGCTTGAGGGCCTATTTATTATGGAGAAACAATGGAGAACTCTAAACGTCCAAAAACCTAACCCTAGGAGATGAAGCGCCAAAACTATGGGCCCCATTTGGGTAAATTGGTGTTTCAACTTCCCGGGGACGCAACTTCGGCATACTATCTCCGTTTGGGGCTTCAAAACGGCTCCGAAAGTTCAGGACCCGAAAAACTGCTAAAAATAGTAAGTTGCGAAAAAACTGAAAGAGACAATGGTGGGTGATGCAGGGGCATCCGAACAGGTTTGAATTCAAGTTCGAATCTACAGCTGAAGAGACTGAGTATGCGAACAGTCATGTAAATTGGGGCAATTTTTTGTTGAAAACCGATGTTGAAACTTATGTAACTAATCTGACATGTGCGCCTGCCATGTGTGCGTTGAGGAAGTTCGGGAGAGAGTTGTGAAGCTCAATCGATTCACTAACCTCTGTAACCTCTATAAAGCAGCAAACCTGTAATGTGTGAAGATAGAGAGAACGAATGAAATGTAGTCGTCGGAGAAGGAGCGTACTGAGTCTGAAACGCCTTAGATGCAATCTTGTGTTTTAGAATTGTAATTGTGAATTGTATATAATAGAAATATGCGAAATTTTTGAGTATCTGTGTGTTCGAGTATTATTTTTGTTTCTGGGTTTTGAATCAATTTCCGTATTGTGGGTTGATTGTCGACCATCGATCACTATGAGGATCGATGGCGATCCAATGTTTATACAGTATTCACGGGCAGGTTGTATTTAATTAGAACCTAATGCATCGATGAATTGTTATGAGGTTGACAACGAATTATGCAGGTTTGAATGAGAATGCCGAATGCTGAGAATCGGCCAGGACAGTGAGATGGTAGTCCAATTAAACTCTGCAAATCGACTTAAAGAATGAAGAAGATCTCTGTTTTCCTTAGTTAAGATTGGGAATTATTAGTCAATTTTGTTTATTGAGTTAATATATTGGGTTTTTATCTGATCCGTGTCACTCAGTTGCACACGGAGGAGGGGGTTCGAGTGAACCTAAGTTAAATCAAACGCAGTGTCAATGTATGTGGAGTTAAGTTCCTTTTGCAGGGATTTGCTGCTGTGATGTTTTGAGTTCTGGTTAAGTGCCTAAGGTGGACCAGTGTTCGCTGGTTAAGACCAAACAAAACGTTGTTTTGTTTTAAATCGCCTCCAATATATTTTAATGATAATTGGGCCACATGAAATGGTTAAAGGACTATTGAATTCATGGATTTTCGCTCAATGGTGTTTCCAATACACATATAGATTGTATGTGTCCTCAAATGGCGCAGCGCAAACAGAGTGGGCCATAACCCACAAGTCCCAAGATCGAAAGTTCAGGTTTACGAATCTGCCCTTGAAGCAGTTTTGAGGCGAACCTACTTATGTGGGGTTCGCTTGCTATCAAGTGGTATCAGAGCGGGGAAATGATTTCCTGCGAAGGAGAAGAAGTTCACGTACAGAGGAAGAAGAGGTACAATTTTGTGAAAAAGCTTGTGATTTTCTTTTGTTTTGTGAAGGTAGCAGCAGAGGAAGGTGAGAAGATTGCAACAACCTAGAGCAAGAGTGTTGAAATGGTTCCACAGGAGCGAACTAAAGAGATGCCAAAATCTGGAGCTCAGGAGAGAATCTTGGTGAGGTATCTGGTAGCAAGGAGGGCTTGCTATTGCAGATGTTTTGTTGCAGCTCACAAAGAACAATTCCATAGAGGATGCAGGTGAGAATTGTTCAAGCATGTTGCTACGGGAAGATCACAAAGAGCAGTTCCACAGTAATGTGGAATAGAATTGCTGACAGACGTAGAAGACATATGACCAGGAGGTCATAAATTTTTGTGCCTCGGGATTCTGATGCAGGGGCATCCAAACAATTTTGAATTCAAGTTTGAATCTGTAGCTGAAGAGACTAAGTATGTGAACAGTCATGTAAATTGGGGCAATTTTTTATTGAAAACCGATGCTAAAACTTATGTAACTGATCTGACATGTGCGCCTGCCATGTGTGCGTTGAGGAAGTTTGGGAGAGAGTTGTGAAGCTCAACCGATTCACTAACCTCTGTAACCTCTATAAAGCAGAGAACCTGTAATGTGTGAAGACAGAGAGAACGAATGAAATGTAGTCGCCGGAGAAAGAGCGTACTGAGGCTGAAATGCCTTAGATGCAATCTTGTCTTTTAGAATTGTAATCGTGAATTGTATATAATAGAAATATGCAAAATTTCTGTGTATCTGTGTGTTCGAGTATTATTTTTGTTTCTGAGTTTTGAATCAATTTCCGTATTGTGGGTTGATTGATTGACCATCGATCACTATGAGGATCAATTGCGATCCAATGTTTATACAGTATTCATGGGTAGGTTGTATTTAATTAGAACCTAATGCATCGATGAATTGTTATGAGTTTGACAACGAATTATGCAGGTTTAAATGAGAATTCTAAATGCTGAGAATCGGCCAGGACAGTGAGATGGTAGTCCAATTAAACTCTGCGAATCGACTTAAAGAGCGAAGAAGATCTATGTTTTCCTTAGTTAAGATTGGGCAGTATTAGTCGATTCTGTTTATTGAGTTAATATATCGGGTTGTTATCTGATCTGTGTCACTCAGTCGCACACGGAGGAGGGGGTTCGAATGAACCTAAGTTAAATCGAACGCAGCGTCAATGTATGTGGATTTAAGTTCTTTTTGCAGGGATTTGCTGCTGTGATGTTTTGAGTTCCGGTTAAGTGCCTAAGGTGGACCAGCGTTCGCTGGTTAAGACCAGACAAAACGTTGTTTTGTTTTAAATCGCCTCCAATATATTTTAATGATAAGTGGGCAGCATGAAATGGTTAAAGGACTATTGAATTCATGGATTTTCGCTCAATGGTGTTTCCAATACACATATAGATTGTATGTGTCGTCAAATGGTGCAGTGCAAACAGAGTGGGCCATAACCCACAGGTCCCAAGATCAAAAGTTCAGGTTTACGAATCTGCCCTTGAAGCAGTTTTGAGGCGAACCTGCTTATGTGGGGTTCGCTTGCTATCAGTGGGGCCCCAAGTGGAATAGGCGGGTGGTCACCAATATCCACCTAGATCATTTTATTTTTTCTATATTTCTGAAACTTTCAAACTTGTTTGAAAATCCTAAACCTTTCTGAATCTCCCCTGTCGATAATGTTTTCAACTGTGGAAACCATCGCTGCAACTTTTTGAATATAGACCTTGGCTAAATTTGGTAGGATGAACATTCTATTGTACTACAATTTGGAGACCCTTTACATGAAGCTTTTTATGACCCGTTCTATGATGTTTATAACCAATATAAAAGGGGTTAAAGAGAAAAAATCAAAGAAGAACAAGTCATAAAAATAAGAGGCAAAAAAATCAAAGTAGAACAGTTGGCTTCTTATTCTATGAGATCTTCTAGAAAGCCATTTGGAAACCAAGAATTTAGATGCTTCCAAACCTTGTCAATTGATGCATATCAGTCCATATCAGCTTTTAGATCGAGGGAGAATACTTGGGCACTCAATCATTTTTGGAACATCTTATTTTGAGAGGTTAACATGTAGTAGACTTCTAAATGACTTCCATTTGATCCATTCATTTAGTAGATATAATTAAGAGTTATATTTGTTTGGTAACTACTTCTCCTTCGAAAATAAGTTTTTGGTGAATCTTCTTCACGGTGTTAGTTTCAAGGAGGCTATCCAATTACAGTAGGACAATATCCTCTACATAAATAGAGTCAACACCATTATTGACATTAAAAGTGATATTAAGGCCCACAATTATTTTTCTAGTTTTTGTCTAAAGTTATTCCCAAATTTTGTGCCATAGTTTAGGATGTTATGTATACTTGGGCAAGGGACAAGTTTCATTTAAGACTACTCGAGATCCAAAGGATGAAGGATTTCATTTACTAAATTGCAATATAGAAGGAAGGAAATAAATTCTTAAGCCTAACCAATCTATATTTGATTGATGGTGAAATTTTGTTGGAGTAATAAACTTGAATAAATAAATGTTAGTAATAAACTTCAGTTTAAATGTTGTTTGGAATAGTCTTGTCGAGTCATACCGAAGGCTTTATATTTGTATAGAAAATAACATATGGATCCATACAACAATTTTTTCCATTCGTTGTATAGTTTGTACAGTAGGGCAGTACTGCAAGAACACCTGTTTTTGTCTTTTTTGTTGTTATACCTCTCAAGTAGTATATAAAAGCTCAAGTTCGAGGTGTTTTTGGTAAATGTGAAGTGTTGTTTTTTGGATAGCAGGTGGAGGTTTCCTTGTAATTTTTTTTAAGGAATGAAAAACTGATTTGAATGGTAATTACTGCGTTTTTGAGAAGAAGCTTGGCTAGTTGCAAGGGATGCCATTTTTGTGTTTATTATCACTTTCTTGCTTTTAACCTCATTGAGAGATTCAATATCCAAGTTGGCTTGGTGTTTAATATCTTTTTCAACATCTTTGTAAATCCCAATTTTATGGCTGGGAATTTGGGCAAAGATGGTATTTGAATCGATGTATGCTGCCACTACAAGAAATATGGAAAAAATTGTGTCTAAGCTTTTTTTATCCCGAAATATTTTCACAGTAAATCCAAGAAAAGTGATTCTCTCTTGTCATTTTCACTTTTCAAGAAGGTTTTGTGAAGAAGCTAATGTTTGGGAGGAACAATGGATAGAAAAAATGTGTTAACATCCTTGAAAGTTGAATTTGAAAAATCAAAATCAGGGAAAAATTCCTAAACAACAGTCAAACCACCTCCCCCTGTTAAAAAGAAAAAGGAAAAATAAAATAGAAAAAACCTAAAGAGAGTGGCTATTTATTATTTAACTCTAAATACTTAACAATAGAACATAAAGGTGGAAAAAAGAGTGTAGAAGTGACTTTTAGGGTCAAAAAACTTGTGAAAATCCTTCGTAACTGGTATGAATTCTATTGAGTTAAAAACCACTCTTTTGATGCCTGAGTTTACCTGGATGTATCAGTGGATTCCCAATCAGTGTTGTTGGGGTACCTAGATGCAATATTGTGAGTTCCTAGTTCACTAAATACCAGGGTTACAAAAATTGTAGTATTGTATGCAGTTCCTGGTTTGCATGGTAGGAGGTGGATTTTTCCATCATGGATAATGTTGTACATTAGGCATTTTTGTTATCCCATATGCTAAATTTACTTCCACAAGTTGGATGGTTTACACATCATGGAAAAACAAAATACAAAACTTTGGGACAATAACTCTCATAGGGAATGAAAATTGAATGTTCCCTTAAGCCTGGGCCATCAGATGTAAAACAATGACTTGAAATATCAAAATGGTCTCATGTAAAGCACTTGCATTGTTTATTACTGAAGTTGGTGTCATGGTGCTTGTTGCATGAATTTTATGGTTTATTACTCAATGCCATGGTGATTTTTGCATGAATTGAATGGATATTTACTCAATTTGGTGTCATGGTGCATGGCTTTGCGGCATGAAATGAAAGCTTCTTGTTCTACCTTTATCCTGGTATCTTATTGCATGGGTACTAATGAATTATTTTTCTAAAAATATCACACAAATGTTGGTTTATGATATTTGTATATATATGTGTATTAAATAAGAGAATCTTAACTTTATTAGTTAATGGAAATATGTTTGGAACATATGGCAACACAAATATGTAAATCTATATAACTAAACTATTTCTATTGAGGTATACTTGTCACTCAAGTGCATTCCAAAAAGGTGTTGAAATTACAATACACAACCATGAATAGATATTGTGTTTCTGACATATGTATATGTATTAGTAAATAGAATCTTACCTTGATTAGTCTAGGACATTTGGCAATAATAGTATTCAGTTTTCTGCAACTGAATAATTTCTATTTAGACCAAATGTGTCACTTACGCACATTCCAAAAAGATGTTGAAGTTACAATACACATTTATGAGTAAATATTGAACTCAACATAAGGCATACCAATGTTCTAGATTTTAGAACTTGTCATACATAACATAAGGAGAATGCATTACAATACATTGTCATGAACTTGTCATATATAACATAAGGATAATGCATAACAATACATTTTCATGAACTTGTCCTATTTAATAAATGAAAAGAATGATGACCATTGTCTAGCACAAGTCTTTTCTTATCATGGTAAATTTATAACGTAGTTTGGAGTGACTATTATGCATCATTTCACAGACATCAAATCTACAGTCTAAATAATGAAGGATGATATGATAATTGCAAATATGCTAGGAACCAATGACAATCAAAATCAAGTGAACAAGTTAGGTGGCTACTAAGAGGATTGTTTCATGTGTAAATAAGGTTAAGCCATGAGAATATGATTTCTTGGATAGGTTTTATGGTTTGGCTACCCAATGTTCTTTCAAATACACTCATACCTTCAATAGAGCTCAATTTTTAGTAGGATAATTAACTAATGTTGCCACAAAGGAGTCTATTCATGTAAATGATCACAAGTATGATGCATGGTTACACACATAGTGTTATCATTTGAACAAAGTGTAATAAATATATATAAAAAAAGTTTCCTTTTGTAATAAAAGGTGGGATTTCCTTGGGAAAAGTGTTCAGGTTGTGAATAAAAATAACTACAAAAATTATTTTTCCACCTTGGGAAGAGTTACTATTCGTAGCTACATAGCCCTTTTGATGATACATTTGCATTGACTTCCTTGTAGGGACTTCTACTTTCAATATTTCCCTCTTTGGGGGGGACTAAATAAGGGTCTCAATCTCTTTGAGGGTAATTTTGTCATGTGCATAGAAGTAATGGTAGGTATGGACAATCCTGCAAATATGATAGGTTCAAGTAGAGCCAACAAGGAATCTCCGCCAAACTTAATTTTCTCAAGTAATATTATAGATCTAAGCACAAGAATAATTTCAGAGATAAATTTTCAATCTAACGTAGCCACAGTTTGAATTATAACTCAACTTCCAACCACCAAGCAGCACATTATACTTAACCTCATCATGGTAGGATTATATCCATACTACCCATAGAGTTATTCACTGTTAATACCTCTCCCCACAGTACAAGAAACCAACATAGCACCTAGAAATCCAAGGATAATCAATCTAGCAAACATTCTCTAGGCTAGCAGTCACAATAAAATTAAATCTACCAACTAGGGGTTTATTAACTAACGGAACAAGAAACATCTTAAACAAAATAATAAGGGATTGAAATATAGTTAACGCTTGTAGTTACAATTTCAAACTTAGACTTCCACTAGAGCCGTAAGCAAAGTCAAAGCTTCATTGCTCTCTCGTCTTCCTGACAGTTCAAGTTTCAGATCATTTTTCCAAAGCATAGTTAGCATATGATATATAACTACCTATGTAGCTGCAGTTAGAGCTTATCTATAACTACCTCCAGCCCATCTTCAACTCATTGTCGTTAACACTAGAATTATGCTCAAGTTCCTCTAGCCTCTGCCCAACATTTTGATAAGCATTCCCGATTTCCTCCCCCATCTATTCGACAGTGATCATAGGATCATTTAGGCATATAACCCATCTCCTTGCAAGTTTTCTAGGACCAATTTATTTCCACAGTAAGAAATTTTCAAGCTAATATGATGCAAGGTGTAATTTCTTGCCTTGAATAACAATTATTTGTGGTCAACTTCACATAAATTTTTGTGTCACTTACTTCCTTGATTGGACCTGTAATGATGCAATTTGTGGGAGATAAGATAAGATTTTACAATTTTATTAATGTCTAATAAATGACTATAATAAGTAGGTCAATGGGACTTAAAAATACATCCACTTTATGTATGCAATACATATTTCCTAGGTCAGAGGGGACCCTTAAAATCCAAGGTTGATGGTAAGATGGTAAGAAATTATGGATGGAACATTTGGATCTTGACCAAACTTGGAGATTTTTACTCTAGATGGAGACATTCTGGCTTTGGGATCTTCTGTTTCTAGACAATCACCTCCATGAAGGCCACATAGATGTAGTCGCTTTTAATGTAGAGTTTCTTTCTAACCCAAATTGATCAATTAAACACCCATCACTATATATTTATCTTTAGCTTCATATGTTGGGAGAGCCTTGACTATTTGTCACGAGGCTTTTCCAACGTCATATAGCTAGGATTTGTCAACCCTGGGTAGACATTCTTTTACAGTGATTGATGAGGATGGAGATGGCCCTACTCCTTGCTTCATAGATTTCCATAATCCTTCCTCTACAATCATCTCTTAAACCACCCTTTTGTACTCTTTTTTCTCTTATTTTTAATTGAACTTCTTCAATTTGTAGAATATACCTTTTTCTAATATTGACGAGTGCTTGTCCATTTTCTAGGGTTCACCCTTTGTTCCTCTTTTTTTCCACTTTACTTGTATCTCTCTGTCTTGTAACTTTCAAGAGTAGCATTGTTATTGCCACCTTATTTTTTACCCAAGACAATTACGATATGGTTATGTGTAAGGTGTATTTATTATTTTCCAAGTGAGGATAGGTTCAGGCTACTTGAAATTGTCGGATCGGAACTATATTTCCTATAGTAAATAAGCTTTTCCATTCTCTGTAGGATAAGCTTTTCTTTTTCTAGAACATGAAATCTGAACCCCCACTAGATACCCTGAAACATCAATTTTGTGAACAAACCAAAATATTTCCCAGGTAGCTGGATTTATTGTTGAAGATGGTCCGGGCATTGCTTGATAGTTTGACTATGGGAAATAGGATTTTAATTGTTATTTTCCACTATTTTATTTGATCGATTTGAAATTATTTTTTCCCATTTCGTTTTTTATATCCAATGCAGGAATTTAAGAAGCAACCAATTTGGTTAGTTGAGCCATGTTACACCATGTATGACTTTGGATTATTATGTCCAAAGTGATTTCAAAAAATGGAGATACTAATGTTGTGAGAAAGGCATCACTTATGGAGCCTTTGATTGATTCATCGAGCATATAAGGTTAGAGGAGCTAAGAAACATTTGGAAACATGTGATGCACAAATAGGGCCGAGAATTCTCAAGGATGACTTGGGAGAAAGTGTGTTTTTGAAATAAGTGACTCACCACACACTTGTTTTAAAAAGAGGAAGGATACCAATAGTAGGGAATTTTCTGATGAGGTTATAGATGGCATTAGCAATCTCAAGAGGGCACGATTTCACCAGACTATGAAAGAATTTTTTGATGTAGTGAATCAATTGGGAATATACAGTAAGTTTGAAAAACCTCATCAAAGTGATTCACCCCTAGACCAACTAGTTCATTACAACTTCTGACAATGTTACCCTCCCCATCCTCCATTTCCCAAATAGTACTCTTCTTATAATTTTCAAAGTGATAAAAATACTTGCCATTTTCATCTCCAAGTTTCAAACAAGTGGCTTCCTCTTTTTATTTTTAGGGAATAATTATAGTGCGGGAAACTTGTAGTTGAGCACAATTTATCCCTTTCTATATTTTTGTTCCTAGATGACACAAAAGGACTATCATAAAATTAGTCATGATGTTGTTCGTTGTTCGGTACTATTTTAGAAGTGTCAACAAGGCATCAAGGGAACAGTTGCATTTCTAGTTTAAATCCCTAACTATTGTTATATGGCTCTTTAACAATACAAATATGTATAGTTTATGACTGGGTAAATGGTTGTCCTTTTCATGCTTTAAGGAGGGTAACCTTGTTGTAGGATATTTGGCCTTTTTTTTGTTTCATTATGTTGTTGCTTTAAAGTATAGTGCTAAATGTCAAATTCTTGGTCAATTTTGATCCTCAAAATTATTCCAAATTTTTGAAGTTGATTACCTTCTAGTCATTACCACATAAAGGTTTCCAAACCATTGTTTCCACGAGTAAATATTGCATGAAATTAGGCCACCCATTGCCTCTAATATTTTTGATATATAGTGGGTTCTGCATGTATCCTTCCCCACTCTCAATAAGGCAAAAAACATTCCAAATTTACTTTCCACAATCCAAAAGGGCACTACCCAGATTTTGTGACATGACAATAGTGTAATTTTCAAGATGTTCGACCCATTTTCAATGCACTATAAGGATTAGGAACCTTGTTGTTATAAACTTGATCAAAATAAGTTGCACGATTTCCTCCAAATTATGCCTCAAGTCAATTAGTTTGTGATTGTTCTGGTTATGCATTAGAAACCCAAATATGTTGTTGGAAAAAGTGCACTAAAAACCATTTCATTTCATATCTGATGCTCTTCTCTACCTATGAATGAATGTGGATTGACACTACCTTAACAATTGTAGCTACAATTCCCTTTAGTTTGTACCAAAAACAATTCTACTCTTGAAAATTTCATCCTTCAACAACTGAGTCTTGTTGACGCTGAATTTACTATTGTCAATAGAGATCATATATTGGTTTAATGGGGCCACATAACTAGCTTATAATTTCATTTTCATTTGGGTAAAACCAAGCTCGTTGTTTTTAAGGCTGGATTCAAATCATCAAGTGTCACGTTTAAGGTGCAACATTTCTTATTTCAGGGCTTCAAGAACTTTCATAAATCTGATTGTTATTATTGTTGAAAGTCTCTTTACCTGAGTCATATTTTACCCATGGCCAACATATAATATTTTATCAGGTCATAGCTCACATGCATGATAGGGATGACTTGGTCAGTGGACCAGCATTTCTTCCAAGTTTCAACCAAGGCCATTCAATGACACATGCATTTTTCTCAAAAAATTTAGGAGTACCCCATTTTTGGGGTCAAAAGGCACTATGCACGTGTGGTGTCTAAGATGAATCAATAAGGTAAGGAATGTGAAGAGTAACCAAAAATCCCTCAACGTCCCCTAAGTTAATTAGGCACTAGATTAATGATTCATGAGATGATGTTAGCATATGTGGCTTCCAAAGCCTTCAAAGTTGGTTGCCACTTCCAAAGGTCATAGATCCATGAAAAAGGGCTCCAAGTGAGATGAAAGGTGAAGGGACACCTTGAGGAACCCCCCAAACCAAGGCAAACTCCATAAAAATGGTGGGTGCATAGGTCTCCAAATCAACAATCCATGTGTGGTCACCTCATGTTCTATGCCAACTCGATCTGTATATGTGTTGATGTTGAGCTGAAAGTGACCTTTTGTTGGAGCACTTTGTTTGTAGCCCCAAAATGAGACATCTTCTTAACCCTCAGTCAATATCCCTTATTGTTATGTTGTAATGTTATGTGAGGTATTGTATTCCACACAAATTCCTCAAAATGATGCTACAAGGACTCCTCTTTTGTTGCCCACAGTATAGTCCCTTTAACATTGAAAATTGGTCTAATTCACACATTTTTTTTTTCAAGTTGCGTTTATATGGTTTGAAGGAAGATTTCTATAGCTCTCAAAATTGCTTAGAAAATTACTGTGGATGTTGCAATGAATGGGTATTGTGGTCACCTCAGGGTTTTTAGTATACAAATGTTTGTGTACTGGTTAAAACCTCTCCAAAACAGCTCTATAATAGCCTTCCAAATCTGTCTATCAGTTGAATGCTCTTATGCTGGTATAAGTGTCTCATTGGCCTGCAAACATAAAGCACCTTGACTGATTTTTTATGGATATTTACCTAGCACTTTGGAACATACTCTTAGATGTTATTTGAAACAATGTGCTGCCACAAAACTGAGGCTACTTGTCATGCTAAAAAGGGTTTCTTGATTGCTGCTACAGATTGGTTGAATCACCTAGGAATGTCACAGATTTTCCGACCCCTTACCTCATTGTTCCTACCTAGGCAAAGATAACACACTGCGCTTAATGAGTTACAGTTATCCATGGTGGATTTCAGACTCCAAAATGTGTTAGACACACTAGTATACAATGCACACACACACACACACACACACAGATATATATATATATATATATATATATATATATATATATATATATATAGAGAGAGAGAGAGAGAGAGAGAGAGAGAGAGAGAGAGAGAGGAGAAGTGTTTCTCCATGTATACTATGATAGGTTGGCTTTGTAACAAGTTGCATGTGGGTTACCCCAACAAAAATTATATTGTTGATGGTTCATTTACAAGGTATAATTTGATGTGCTTGACATGTTGGTATAGAAGGTAAATGCATTGCTACATAATACATAAGAGTGACATACAAGAGTTCCCAAGCTATCAAAAATTGTTGCATTCCCCTTTTATAATTATTTCAGAGAGACTTCCTTTAAGGGTGGCTCTATCAAAATCAAAACTAAACTAGGTAGCACAATAAAGCACATGAAGTTATGCATAAGGAATCTCAATATCCTCATGGTACATTTTCGCATACAACTATAAATTATCTTGTCCATGATGAAATTAGTGGGCAGAGTTGCTAATTTTAATGAAGCATTGAATAATATAATTTTTCCATGCTATGCACCAACATGTTAAAGGAACATGCCCTTGATCTTATGAAAAAGGTACCAAATTCTTACCGGAGATACCTCCGTAGGGGCAGAAGTAAGCCTGAGATGATCATCCACTTTAGGAAGGAACTTAACTTTCACTTTTGGCATGATGCCAATAGTTGATAAATGAGAAACGAAGATCGACGACCTCCCAAGTGAGCCAGGCTAGGATGCAAGACATTTGAGACAGTTGTCTTGCATCCTAACTCACTTGGGAGGTTTTACATCTTCATTTCTCCTTTATCAACTATTGTTGTCATGCCATAAGCCAAATGTGAGTTCCTTCTTAAAGTGGATGATCATCTCAGGGTTAATTCTGCCCCCAAAAAAAATTCTAGGATTCGCGTCACAATTTCAACGGTTGTTTCCATCGCACTTCCGAAGGTTGTTTTCGTCGCACTTCCGACAGTTGTTTCCATCGCTAGTATGGCCCACCGGTTGCAACAATATTATGCTAGTTGTTGGAATAGTGACGATTGTCGTGGCACTTCTGACGGTTGTTTCCGTCGCTGGAAAACTAAAAGAGCCAAACATACGACGACAGGTTGCAGTATTGAGACACCTTCTAGGAATGCATCGGTGTTGTAATACCGATATCTCCACATGATGTCGGAATAGCGACAATAAACAGAGCAATTGTAAAATGAAGACATGTGTCATGTCTTGTGTCATTCTACCAATAGTTATTAGAAGTGTCATAATTGCGACGGGACAAGAAATGATGTTTTTCCCAACCTCAAAGTGTCACTCTTGGGACATATATGTGTCGCAAGAGCGAAATTTTGGCCGTCGTAAATTGGGCCAAATGTTCTAGTGAATAAATTCAATTAATAATAAAATTTGTTTTGCTTTCTTTTGATAAATATATTTCATTATGACTCAAGTAAAATTATAAAGACTGAACCTTGTTACATTCTTCAACAAGGAGAAGCATTCCATAATAGAGGAGAAATATTTGGGAACAATGACCCCAAGGAGATAGGAGACCTCCCAAATAGCCACTGCAAAGGGAAATTTTATAAATTATATCATTGATGAGAGGATCATTCTATTCCTCATCATCACTTGGATTTTATCTTTCTCTCTTCTTGAGAGTTTTTCTATAGCTATTGAGGATGACCTGGATGTTTATTGATGCATTTCGATGTTTGGAAATCTCTCTTGGTCTTGGAGCTTCAATCTTGTGTCTCTTTGATGATTGGATATATTCGCCATACTTGTAAGTGATTTTTTATGGTCTATTTTTCTCTTTCATGTATACATGTATAATTTATGGAATTTTCACTCATGAAATCTAATTGTTTGCCCTATTTCAATACGAATTTGTCAAATCTTGATTTCGTTAGGGTATTACATATGTTACATGTTTGGGTATAGTGAATGAATGTTCCTAGGGGTACATTATCCTCATACTTTTCTTGATAAGTCTTCAAATTGTTGCAATAAGAAGTATAAATTCCTTGGTAACATAATAGTCGCCTTTAGGGCTATACAAAGTTGTTCGAGGACTCTTTGATTGAGTAAGAACATTCCAAATATTTTAATCACATTGACTACATTCTCCCAATAGGTTAGGCATTGATCCTATCCTTGGTGATCACCTCAACGAATACTCTTTTCACCTCTTTCTCTCTTTTCTAAGCCCTAACCCTAGGTGTCTCCTAGGGCACCACACGAAATCCATTGTAACCATGCATTTCAAGAGCGATTTGCGCCACAATTGCACTAGGGTGTCCTCTAGGCCCTCACAAATTTTGAAAAACTTCTCGTGGCTAGATTTGGAATTATCCCAAGCCCTAGCTCCAACTTTGTTCTTAGTGTTAGCTTTCCTTTGTTAGTGACTTCATCAAGGATCATCATATCGAAAACTCAAGTCAAATCTAATTTCTTTGATCATTTTCTCCCCTTACTTGGTCAAGACCTTTTGTTTGAAATTTCACCCAGAACCCTTGACCTTGTTTGGGTCCACTTGGGCTTCTTTGTGGTCCCATTCCCTTTATCACTTTAATTTCACAAGGATCATCTAATAACCCTTTTCTCATAGGATTCTTAAGTCTAGGGAATCTTATATCAAGAATTATTCCTCACCCCTAGGTCTAGGATTTCTCTTTGAGCCCTTCTTGGAGAGCCATACATCTTGCTTCTTGAGCAAGTAACCCCTATCATTTGAGTCTCTCCTTTTAATAGGCTCTTGAAATCACTACCTCTCCATCATCAATATATCATCCTTAGTGATTTCCACTTATATTGGGACCCCTCCCAACAGTGAAAGTTTGTAAAGAGAAGGGGGAATTAACTGAGGTTGCAGTGGGTCTTTGTCCTATTATTTCCACTTGGTCTAGTAGTCTCCCCTTTGGAACCACTCTTAGGACCCTTGCTAAATTGAGTGGCAATAGAGCCAGTTCATGATGGATCCTACAAAATTTCAATAGGTTGATGCGAAGCATGTTTTGAGGTATCTCAAAGGCACTACAGATTATGGATTATGGTACAGACAGGTTGATGGAGTGAAACTTCAAGGCTTCACAAATAAAAATTGAGTAGGGAGCTCCATAGATCGGAAGAGTAATTCAGGTTGCGTATTCAACATTGGGTCATCAATAGTTTCCTGGTTCAACAGGATACAAATATCAGTTTCACTCATTTCATCAAAGGTTGAATGCATGGTCACCAATTTTGCGGTGTGTGAAGCCATTTGGATGAGGAAGTTGCTTGTGGGACTTTTGCGTCAGGGGATGGAACCTACTATGATACACTGTGACACTCAGAGTTGCATTAAGCTTTTTGAGAATGCAGTATTTCATTTTCGCTCCAAGCATATGGAGATCAAGTATCATCATCACAGGGATTATGTGCAAAAAAGGATAGTGAAGTTGTTGAAGATTGTAACTAGGTTCCGTCTTCATAAATTGTGTTTGATTCAATATTTACTGTACTTGAATAAAGAAAATAATATTATATTGTTATTAAATGACTTATTAAAGCATGGATTTAATGCTTGGGTCATATTATTTTAGGTCAAATTCCCCATTTTGTACTTCTAGATTTTATTTTGAGTTTATAGTGTCATTGCATATTTAAATTGACTCATACGAGGCTTTTGAATCATGTAATTAGGTCAAGTATTGAATCAAATATGATTTATGGAGTCTCCACATCAAGTCGACCTTCAAGTGATCAAGTTGGCCTCGAGTCCAGTAATTCGAACTCATCAGAAGCATATAAATACAGGGAGATCAAATTCATTTGGAGACATATCTCACACACTCAGAAATTCAATATATTTTGTTGCATCAAGAAAAAGTGTGAAGTGAAGGAAGGGGTCATTTGAAGCGCAGTTTCAGGCAAGCTAATAGATTGGAAGAAAATCGAATTTTTTGTGTAACTCTCTCTCTCTCTCACATGCTATAGTTTGGAAGATCGAAGTACTTCATTATTTGACGTATCAGTTTTTGCTTCAATGGCTACCAGTTGAAACTTCCAAGAGAATAATAGGTCGAATTTAATTTTAGTGGATGTTGTTGTCTTGAGAAGTTGTATTGGTCAAAATCGAACTCCTAGAAGCAAGATCGAAGTCTTTCCCTCAAGATCGAAGTTCCAGAAGCAAGGTCAGAGTTTCAAGGTCAAAGAAACAACTGCATAGTGTTTTTGTTGCTGCTGCTACTGCCAGGTTGAAGAAGGATCAAAAGGAAGGTTGACTTGGTGTGGAGGAAGTCAAAACCAAGGTCAAGGGTCTCAAGAATTACTAATGAAAAATTATTGATTGGGTTTTACTTGTGTTATCGTTCTGTAATATTTGAGATTGTGAGAGTAAACACAGAAGATAACATCAAAACCACTTTGAAAGCTGGGATCCAACCCTGCCATCTTCAGAGAGGGATCTCTCTGTAAAATTTAACTTTGTTTTATGTAAATTTTAGGCTATTTATGACTATGCAATTGTTTGTTTGTTTGTGATTGATTGGATTGTTTTGGTTGATTGAATTCTTATAATTCCATTAATATATGGACTCTAAAAACTAATTGGATCTGCATCAAACTTTAAAGGAGTTTCACAGGGAAAGCTAGGTTTCACTAGTTGGATCTTTAGAATTTAAATGATATGAAACAGAAGAAAAGAAAGGCTCGGAATAAACTAAGGAGCAATTAAGAATCCCTTAATTTGACTTTAGAAGAAAACATAAAAATTACTTACAGCCATAATAGGGTGCATATTTCAACAAATCTTATTTGTCACTGTTTTTGTATGTAATTAAGCTTTTTTAAGAAATAGCAGTCAAAGGGAACAATTAATTAACACATGAACGAAAGAAACAAATCACTAATTCGTATACCACATGAATCTTGTGAAAAATGTCCTTGTATTATTGATCAGTCCATCACCCAGAAAATTATAATAGCTTTGAGAAAATTATATTCAACAATCAACTTGGAATACTTCAAAGTATGAAGTATTTATACAATAATTACAAAATTCTTGTATCAACGCACCGTGTATATTTAGCACTAATCTAAACAAATTATCTATTTCTGCAAAGTAATAGGCTAGGTGTAAAACCGCGTGGAGAGGTAGCTCTGATTTGGAGGAATTTGTTGGTGAGATGGCTTGTTGTTGTTGTTGCACTGTTTGATGTGCTGGCAGATCCTGTACCTGTATCTGAATTACCAATCAGTCTAGTAATTTGCATAATTTTTCCCATCTGTCTTCATCTGGAATGGTCAATTTGGTTACCTTCCAGTAAATCTCATCTATCTTAGTGTACCTTCCAAATTTTGGTCTTACCACAAAGATGTGATTTACTTAATGCTAAATGTAGAAATCGTTTCCCATTGCTTCCAGGAAGGCTCTACCTGTCATGCTGCCTTTGATATTAGAAAATTTGGAACTATCTATGGATAATTCCTTCAGCTTTTTAACATAATCTTCTTGAGTAATTAATTTATCACTAATTACGAATACACTAGGTAACCCTTTCTAATTTAAAACTTATATTCTGTTGAAAAACTTGTTTACTGCTATTTCTATACCTTGACACTTTTCCTCCAACTAAGTAATAAGATTATTTTTAGTCATAATCTTTTTTACTTCCAAAATAGTTTTAGTCCTGTCATCAATTCCCAAGTCATCCAGATCATACTTATTCTTTTAATTTAGGAATTTGATGATGTCGGTAGCTTTAGTAGGCATGTCACGCAGTTGTTCTCTGATTTCTGTAATGGCTTTTGTTGTTTTCTTTATCAGTTCCTTCTACTCAAAAATAATTTGGATACATGGCCAAATTTCATTCATAGAATTCAGAATGTCCATCCATAGGCTTTCCTTGGCTTGGGCCAAGGTCTGTCCAGTGACTGACTCTCTCTCTGATTTCTGTAACCTTTCTATCAGCCTCTTTTATTTCTGAGCTTCAGCAAAATGTGAAGCTTCACTCCTGGTTTTCTGATCTTGCAGAGCTTTGACTTGTCCTTTCAACTTCTTTATCTCCTTACTCTGAATTGACAAGTTCTCAACAGCCTTTGTCAATTGTTTAGCAGCATCTATAGATTGGACAGAAGGTGTAGTTGATGTTACAGCTCATGTGGTGGGGATTGTTGTGAGAGGTACATCATCCAGAGGAACCATGGTTACATTTGCACTCTACTCTTTTTCCTTAATCATTTTCTCCATCTCTCTAATCTGAGCATTTTGTTCCATGATTAATTTCATCATGTCTCCCTTCTGAATCTCAGAATCTTCAATGGCAACTTTAGTTGTTTTCTCAATGCTCCAATGTCAGCATTCTTCTTCTTAATCAACTCCCTTACAGCCTTCATATTTTTTGGATCATAGCCCATCTTCACAACCAAATCCTCCAAAGATTTGATCCTAGTATCCTTTCCTAGAGAAGGAATCTTCTCCATTTTCAGCTGAGACTGAATTTTGGAAAGTGAAACGTGCAATTTAGAGACATTCATAGTGGTATTAGTTAAAGTAGAACAGATCATCTCACCAGTTTGTTTGTGCATCTCCATTTGGTCAGTGGGATGGAATATTTGGTGTCAAACTCAAATTTTGTCTTCTTATAATCTGATGTTGATTTGGGCTGTGGGATTTGAGCCTCAAGGAAGGCCATATGGATCCTCCCTTTCTCTGAATCAAAATTTGAAAGGAGTCTACTCTGTGAGCTGGAAGTGTGCTTCCAAAACTGAGTGTAATCATTGTTTTTAAGAATTTATTTCTTAAGATTTATTTCTATGTATCTATCAAAGATACTCTTCTCCTTCTCTCCTTGAACAACCTTTGAAGTCTGAACTGTGTCTTGCCGACCCTGTGATACTGATGATATTGTTGGAGATGCAGAAAAAATTTTGTCTACTTGAGATGAAGAGGGTGTTTCCTTGACTATCATGGCAACTTATTGTTCTATATTCTTCTCTGAATCTAATTTAGGATTCAATTTAGTCCTCTTTCTGTACATAACCTTGAACTCCTTCCCTGCACTGTATGTCACTGAAGGTGACTCTTCTTCTCTTTGCCTCTTTCCTACTTTATCCTAAGGAATAGGAGTTTGTGAAGTTGAAGTAGAAACAAGCTTCTCTTCAGCTTCCTGCAAGGTATTTTCTTCCCAAGTCAACTAGTTCACATATCTTCAATTTCAGGCCTCTGGGTAAGCGTATATGGAGTAATTTTATTTTCCACTCTCAACTTATAAATTATACCCAGAGGATCATAGGACCATGTAAAACTCAAACTAAGCTTCATTTCTTTGAGAAGCGTATATGCTTCTTCTCCGGTAGTCCACCTATTACACACAAATGAACCAACCTGTGTTTTAATTCTAAATTTTGATTTTTTCTTTGCTGAAAAAAAGTGTATTTCATCTGAATTGATCATTTTTCTTATATATTCTAATGAAAATATCCTCATGGGGAGTTACTTTAGCAATTTGTATGGTTCCAACTCACATCCATACACTCTGATTTCAGTTTAATTTTAATACAGGTACCAATATCTAGTCTTTGTTTGCTCTGTCAAATGTAAAATTCTCTTTATATCCTCACTGATCCTCAACTTTGTTGAAACGTTTAACATACTCATTGTTGGATGTATGAACTGCTCAATGTACTGCTTGAAAGTGAATCCTTCTTGCTCTTTCATTACTAGGGAAGTCCAAACTATCACAAACTATCGATTCCCTTCCTCATATAACTTCTGCATAGAAAACTTGAATCTGTTTGCCTGATAATAGATAAATATATAAACCAAAATTGAAGTATACTTGAACACTCCTTCTGTTGGTAACTTCAAGAATATTATTAGCCAAAAATTGACTGAAATTGAAAATAACAGGAGGCTTATTATCTATGGAAAATATTGATAGGAAACCTAAGATGGGTTCATCTACCCAGTGATCAGAATAATAGCCTAAAATGTAGGATAGGAGAGACATAACTTTCTTGGCCTGATCTGAGAAAATAGAGGAAGGATAAGGTGGTTTCTTTCTTGGTAATTGGGTGTTTCCAGGCAATAAGAGGTCAAAAATCCCAGCTCTTTTAGAAAAATCAAGATTTTGATATAATTTTGTTAAGGCTTCTACTGAAAATGGGGTACTGGTTTCTACAAAGGAGTCTTGCATCATTTGATCAATAATTTTAGTAGTAATGGTGAATAAAATTTCACCCCTAGGGGCTATGATTGCTCTCTAGTTGGGGATATAGCAGGCTTGGCATTTTCTTGAAAATTCGAGACAGTGGACAGTTTTGGGAAAGATGTAATGGGGGATATTGGACTCCCAGAGTCCAATTTCATCATTTTTGTCCACAAACTTATCCTCGAGCCAGCAGCAAAGTTTGAAGAGATCGAACTCACACTGTTTCTCAGATATTTTGTAATCTCGGTCAGCTAAGGGAATGTGGTCCAGGTCTACAGGGGGATGGATCAAGGGGTTAACTGAATCCTCCTAGTTTTTCTTCTTGGGAGGCATATTAATGGAGAATTTACAGAATCAGGGGGGGTGGGGGGAATGAAAGAATATCGGGAATGTTGCAGGTTTGTTGCAGATAAGAAGTGGAATTGGGACTTCGGTGCTTGATCGAATGTTTGATCGCTTGGAAGAATAGATGTGGTGAGTGAAAACCTGAAAAATGAAAACAAATTAAGAAATTCTGCAGCGGAAATGAAAAAATGGCAATGTATTCAGAACTTTATGTTTTTGGGAATTTTAGGTTGCAGGCACGGTTCCGTTGGGTTTTCAAACGGTTACCCGGGAAAATTGAATGAATTAACGGTAATTCCCTGGGAAGAGCATTTATTGGGTAACGGATTCTGCCATGCAGCATGAAATGAGTGGAGGAAGGCACGTGGGTAGGGACAACAGGAAAGGAATGATGGTCGGTGGTTTTTGGAGGGGGGTGAGGGTGGTAAGTGGTAAGCTGCGAGGGCTGCGAAGTGTTGATGGCACGCCATGTTGCAATGGGCTCGGCAGGATAAAACCGCCTTTTTGGACACCCCTCCCCCTCCCAATGGTAAAGGAATGATGGCAAGGGGGGGCTGAAAATGAATATTGGTCGTTGATCCAGTGTTGATGATGATCGGGCGGACGAAAGATGTACCTGCTTTAATTGCAACCTGACAAATGATTTTGTCGTCTAGCCACCTTCAGTTTCAAGGCAGAACTTTGAATAAAATGTTAATGAAATAAAACATTAGGCCAATGTGAATTTTACATAATGTTTTCGAACTTAGGATAAAATTGCACAAATTAACCCTTTGAATTCTATTTAACCACATTTATCTTTTAAACTTCAACTTTTCACCTAATCCTAAAACTAAGAATTTTATTCATTCCTAAGGGTGCATTTAGACTTACAAACCCTCATTTAACTTCTTATGAAAAAAAAAAATCCTAATCTATTATATCCCCTTATTTCTCCATTGATTCAACTTAAACAATTGAATCAATATCATTTTTCTACATAACTAACATTATCCAAGATTAAATAGTTTGGTTAACCTTATTCTCTAGTCTAATTAACATAAATTTAAACTTGTTTAACCATGATTAAGATGTATGATCAAACAAATGATTAAGGATTGTGGAATTATGAATAAGCTACACACAACCTTTGTTTTATTTAACAGAATGAAACTATCTATCAAGTAGTGGAATTTATATTTGCAACACTTTCAGTATTATTTATTTTTGTTTTTCTTTTGTGGGGTTCTCATCTTTATTTTTTATTCTTTTTCACTATTATTTTTCCTTTTCTTTTGACTTTATTCTATTTTTTTAAATACCCTCTTTTCATTTTCTTTTATATTTTTTTTTGGAAATCATTTGCAAATTAAAATATTATTTACAACATTATATAACTGGAATAAAATATCCAATCACCTTGATATTCTATAAATTATAGGACCCTAACAATGGCTCCAGCTAGGGATGGCACTCTCTATGTGAGGTTCCAAGAACCTTTGATCAATAGCCTTGAATGTTCTATTTCAACAATGTCTGCATCTAATTTCTTTTTCTGTTGTAGTAATTATGGTAGCACATCAATCGGAAGCTTAGGACCTTCTCTGCCGTCTTCAGCTTCTGTCAATAGGTCACCCAATCAAAATAGTAAAGAAAATGATATTTACAATGAACTTATCTAAGAAAGACCTCTATCCTTGTGAGAAATAATTCTTCAGCATCCTGCTATTCACAGGTCCATTGGACATTTCTGTTCCATCCAAATATCTGAGAAAAAAGGCATTATGACCTCTGAAGGCATAAATGATGTATGGTCATTTCCATGGATTATCAAACTTTCTATGCTTTCCTTTGTCTTCTCTTCTTGAATCCCACTTTAAAACACTGTCACCCAAATTAAAATAATTTTCCTTGGTTCTTATGTCAAAAATATTTTTGACATTCTCCTGAATAATCTGTGTTTTGTTATATATTTCTTCCCTGGATTATTGCAGCTGAATGGTCTGGTTTATCTTTCTCTGAGTATCATTTGGTTCAACCTGCAACTTTTGAATTATCTTCATAACTGGAACTCCTAAAGAAGATGGAAAAACAACATCCATTCCATAAACCAATTGGTATGGTGACATGCCAATTGATTTCTTTGCGGTAAGCCTATCAGCCCAAAGTGAATTTATCAACTTGTTGTGTCGTGACTTTTTGTTATCTTCTTGCAGCTTTTCGATAATGTTAACCAAACTTTTATTTGAATATTCAGCTATCTCATTACCTTGAGGGTAATAATTATTTGAATTTCCAAGAATGATATGATATTTACTGCAGAAATCTACCATTTTCTTTGACTTAAAAGTTGTTGCATTATCTGTAATCTTGATAGTATATTGGTTTCTAGAAATTTGATAATCACGGCATCAGTTGCTAGTCTTCAGGTGCGGCTTCAATCCATTTGGTGAAATAGGCAGTGTCTGTGAGAATCCGTTTGTGTTGGGCAGAGGATAGTGGATGGATTTCTCCAATGAAATCTGAACCCCACTGTTGGAAAGGGCTTTCAACAGATATAGTCTTTAAGGGTAGGGGCAACAGTTTTCTTTTTCCTTCAAAAATTTGGCACTTGAGGCAGCAAGTAACTTTCTTATGGACATCAGGAAAAAGGGTAGGCCAATAAAAACCAGCTCTAAGGATCTTGTTAGCAGTGGTTTTCCAGTACAAATGTCCACCACAGACTCCTTCATGAAATTCCTGCATAGTTTTTTTTGCATCATCCTTCAACAAACATTTTAGTAAAATTCCATTAGCATCTTTCCAATAAAAAATGCTATCTATGATACAAAATTTCATTTTTTTTACCTTTAGAAATCTAGCCTTTGTCTTATTCAAACCAGGAGGAGCTTGTAAATTGAATAATACAAAAATGAGGTTTGCATACCAGGGTGAAGTTATAAAAACCTCTTCTATTTTTGGAGTTGCCTGCTCCACTTGATAATCTAATGCAGCTACAAAATTGATATCCAAGGCATGAAAATTAGACTCAGCGATCAATTTGGCTAGTTCATGTCCCTTGATGAGCTTGGTGGGTTTGATTTCTATGGCATATTCAAGAATAATGGCAATCCACTTACCTCTTTTACCATCTGGTCCATTTTGAGTCAAAATATCCTTAACCACAGAATTTGGTACATAAGCAATTATGTGAGAATGGATAACATATACTATGAAATCATTAATTGATTTTACTAGGGAAAATGCTTGTTTCTCCATTATGTTATATTTCAATGCAGCATCTCTTAAAGACTTACTAAAGAATGCAATGGGTTTCTCATATCCCTCATTTTTTTCCGTAAAATAATCGTTGCAACTGTGTGTTCAGATGCAAATGAAAAGATTATAAAATATTTGGTGAAATATGGACTGATCAGGATTGGTGCTTTTGTCAGAGCTTGTTTCACTTGGTCAAATTACTGCCTAGCTTCAATGTTCCATCTTATTTTTTAGTCTCTTTTTAGCATGTTTGTTATGTTTCTGAGGAGTTCTGCCATGTTGGGAATGAATCTTCTTAGGAAGTTTATTTTGCCAATAAATGTTTGAAGTTCTTTAATGTTTCTAGGATGAATAATTTTCAAGATGGCTTCAATTCTACTCAGATCAATCCAAATACCTTCTTTGGAAATGATATGACCCAGAAGTTTTCCTTCTTCAAGGCCAAAAAATGTTTTCATAGGATTAAGTGAAACTCCAAACCTCCTACATTTCTTAAAAACTCTTCTCAAGTGTAACAAATTCTCTTCATCGGTTTTGGAATAAACAGTGGTGTCATCTAGATATATAACAATAAATCTACCAATTTCATCAACAAAATCAACATCAATTTCTCTCTTATATGTGGCTCCAACATTCATTAACCCAAAAGGCATCTTCACATACATGAAGGTACCCAATGGAGTAGTAAAAGTTGTCTTATCCTGATCATCAGGGTGAACCAAAACCTGGTTGTAACCTGAGAAACCATCTAACAAAGAAATCCTACTAGATCCAACTACCTTTTATAAAATGTGATCCATCTTAGGTAAAGGGTAATTATCTTTTAGTGAGACTTTATTAAGATTTCTAAAATCTATGCACAATCTGGTTTCACTTGTTTTCTTCCTTGTTGGTACTATATTTGAAACCCATTTAGAGTACCTAAGAGGAAATATGATCTTAGCATCATACATTTTCTTGATTTCTTTCTCAATTAAAGGCATCAATCCTGGATTTATTCTTTGAAGTTTTGTTTAAAGGGTTTATGATCCTCTTTAATGGGAATTTTATGTTGTATTATACTAGTATCATAAGCTTTTAGGTATTCATAACTCTAGACAAACACATCAGTGAATTCTTTGAGCAGAGCAATGTATTTTTTTTTTTCAAAAGGTGGTAATGACTTAGGCAGTTTTATCATTTTTGGGTATTTCTCACTATCTATGTTGCATTCTTCTACATTTTCCTCTGTGGACTCAATATTAGGTTTCTTAGCTACATCATTAAAGTCAAACAACTCTTCTAATGGAACCAAACCTCTAAGAAAAACATTATCTTTTAATTGAAGTATTTCATGTAAAAATTATACAAACATATGTATATCAATGGATTTAATCTGATCATGCAATATAGTAGAGAAAAATATTGAATCCTTCTACAATTAATTTTGTGGAAATAAACATGATTTCCAATCGCAAAAAGTAAAGAAAGAATCAAATCAAACCACAACACAGATAATTTCCCGGACAAAGCTTGCTACTCAAAACCCCTCTATCTTCTATTGTATATTCCACAAGGAATCATGAAACAATTACAATGCACTCTTCTCACAAGAGTCTCATGCAATCTACCTATCGTCTCACATTGATCCAGAAAAAATCGGTCCAACACTTAGCCAATTCTCAGCCTTTCTTGCTCATGCAATTCCTAATGAATGCAATCCCTATTATTTAGGAAGTTTAGCCTTCCTCAACTGCACAAAGTATCATGGGCATCCTGTGGTGTTTTAACTGCATCTGGGCAGTCTACTAATATCACAACTAATAGTAAATTTCCCTTTAACCATTGTCTCAACTGAGTCTCCACTGGAATTGACATGCATGCAGCTATTAATAGTAAATCATCAGTTGCATGGCAAATCATTGATTATGAATTAATATGATTTAATTCACTTGATCTCTCACTAGTGCAACAAATAGTTACAACTAGTTCAACTGAATTTAACTTACCTAACTGAGTTAACCGTTTCCTCGTGCATTAAATGCATGCACTTAACAGCAACTTGAACTCTAAAACACATAGAATCACTCTACATGCCTCACTAACTACCATCAACTCGAAATTTATGAGCTAACTGAATTTATCGCACTCAGTTAACTATTACAAGTGATCATGAGATAAGATTACATTTTATTGTCCAATTTAATTAAGGGATAATTAAATTTGACACATATCCCATTTATTAAATAAATTGAATTTCACACTAATGTATCGCTAGGACACATCACTACATGGCATGTGATCCCACACTAGTGTAGGTGTTGTCATGTTGCTTCTGAATACCAATTTCATTGTTTCTTGTTGCAAATTTCAACACTCCCTCTCAACAAGAAAGGAATCAATCTATCTCGATCCAGTACTTTGGAATTTCCTTGCATGCAAAAAGCAACTCTTGCATGCGACACTTCTCTAGTGTTGTTCGCACATGCAACTTTGCATGCAACACTTCTGAAACTGAATAGCCTCTAAACAACTGAATCAATATAATGCATCTGTCATCAAAGTCTTCTGACTCCTAGTACCTACTGCACATGTCTATTGGATTCTTTGTGTTGGTAACATCTACATCCATGCACTCTGCACTGTTTCCAACTCTGATTTGCACTCTAGTATATGAAACTTGTCACTCTGATTTCTGTCCTCTTGACATCTGATTGCATCAATCTAATTGATCCTGCTACTGTTGTATTGTGGGCTCCTCGTAGCTAGGTTTGATTCATGAGACACGCCATCTCAATGAATCCTACCCAATTTCTTATTGGGATTAATTTACACATCGCCCCACCTGAAACTTGGAGGTATAGCTACATGTACTCCCTCTACCCATCTGGCTCGAAATTTCTCTGCTTGAGTGGTTTCTTCCACTCCATGATCATCCGCATGTGGCTTCTCCATATCTTGAGGTTCATTCGTTGGAACCAAGAGTTCTTCATCTTCATGCAAATCAAGCTCCCTCTCAAGGTAAAATTGCATGGCTTTCTCACACTTCCCCATGGTACATCCCTTGCATGTGTCTATATGCGCAAGAGTACCCTTCGGAAGCTCCATATAAATCTGTTGCATGACCTTCAAAGCTCCATGGTGTAACTCACCCTCATCCCGGCTCACCAATTTGTCTTATTTACCCATCAATGTTTAGCATCCATCTACATCAATTTTATAGAGATTCTTCACATGAACCTCAATCTTCTTGGCTTGTCATGTTGCTTTGTGTCGAAGGAAAGCTTTTCCTTCACCGAAAACAACATCATAGCCTCTATCCTCCAACATTGCGACTAAATTTAAATTTTTCTTCAATCCCGGTACATGCAATACATCTTTTAATTGAAATGGTTTACCTCACTATCTCTGTAAGGTAACTGTACCAATCTCGATAGCATTGTACCTCCCATCATCACCCATTTCGATATGCATCTGGAGGTCCTTCTCCTCCAAGCTACTGAAAATTTCTTTGTCTCCCGTCATGTGAAAGGATGCACCACTATCCAAGTACAACCCTGATCCCATCACACTTGACACCATGCATGCGATCAACGAGAAGTCCAACTCAAATTGCAAGGCCAAAGCCTCATGAGCTAGAGATCCTAAAGCCTTCTTGTTCTTCTTCTTTTGTGGACAATTAGTGGAATAATGTCCATGCTCGTGACAGTGAAAACACTTCACTCTGGGCATGTCACGCTCCTTGCCTTCTTCGATGGACTCAAATTTGGAATAAAATTTTTTTCCCTTCCCCTTCTTCGCCTTACCAGCCAAGGCGAAATTTTCTTCATCATCTTCCTTAGATGAAGATCCATCCCTGGTATTCCGCCTGAATTCTTCTTACACGAAATCCGACCAAAGTCATTCCCAATCTGGCAGCTTCTCCCTCTCATTGATAGAGTCCTGATAAATATGCCAACTCTTGGGAAGTCCTAGAAGAGCTAGGCTCACCAAGTCATCATCTGCGACAATAATTCCTACACTCCCAAGCTCATTTCGACATTGGAAAAACTTGGTCAAGTATACCGAAATAGTGTCACCTTTCTCCATTTTGATTTTCTTGATCTTGTCCTTCAGTGCCAATTTTCTATGATCATTGTTGCTCTGAAATAGATCTGTCAAAGCCTTCCACATTTCATATGGAATCACTTTGCCATGGAGACTTGAGACAATGTGGTCTCGTACTCCCTCCAGTAAGATCCTCCTCGCCCTTGCAACCTTCTTTTGCCAAGCATCAAGATTTGCGGCATCTGCTGCAATGGGTTTGGGAAAATCATTATCAATGATTTTCCCAAACCCATTACCTCCATTACTACCTCCATTCTGTTTTTCCACGCAATATAATTGGAACTCCCCTCGATTTCATACTCCAATATCAAGCCATTGAAATCCATTTTGATCCTAACTCGCGTGTCGCACCAAGAATACTTTTGCAAATTTGAATTCTATTCAGTCACAAACTCAACTTCTCCTCCACTATAGTAATTTCTTGTGCTCTAATACCATGTAGAAAATATACAAGCATATGTATATCAATGGATTCAATATCATCATGCAATATACTAGAGAAAAACACTGAATCCTTCTACAATTAATTCTGCGGAAATAAACACAATCGCCAATCACAATAAGTAAAGAAAGAATCAAATCAAACCACAACACAGATAATTTCCCTAGAAAAGCTTGCTACTCAAAACCCCTTTATCTTCTATTGTATATTACACAAAGAATCATGAAACAATTACAATGCACTCTTTTCACAAGAGTCCCTTGCAATCTTCCTATCGTCTCACATTTATCCAGAAAAAATCGGGCCAACACTTAGCCAATTCTCAGCATGTCTTCAACCTGCCTTGCTCACACAATTCCTGATGAATGCAATCCCTATTCTTTAGGAATCTTAGCCTTCCTCAACTACGCAGAGTATCATGGGCATCCTGTGGTGTTTTAACTGCATCTGGGCATTCTGCTAATATCATAACTGATAGTTAACTTCCCTTTAACCTTTGTCTCAACTGGGTCTCCACTGGAACTGACATGCATGCAGCTATTAATATTAAATCATCAGTTGCATGGCAGATCATTGATTGTGAATTAAATATGATTTAATTCACTTGATCTCTCACTAGTGCAACAAACAGTTACAACTAGTTCAACTGACTTTAACTCACGTAACTGAGTTAATTGTTTACTCATGCACTTAACTGCAACTTGAACTCTAAAACACATAGAATCACTCTGCATGCCTCACCAACTACCCTCAACTCTAAATTCATGAGCTAACTGATTTTATCACACTCAATTAACTATTACAAGTGATCATGAGATAAGATTACATTTTATTGTCCAATTTAATTAAGAGATAATTAAATTTGACACATATCCAATTTATTAAATAAATTGAATTTCACACTAATGTATCGCTATGACACATCACTACATGGCCTATGGTCCCACACTAGTGTAGGTGATGTCATGTTGCTTCCAAATGCCAATTTCATTGTTTCTTGTTGCAAATTTCAACATTTCAAATTCTTATTTTTATTGATCTATTTCAAGCAATTCTACTTTATTTACAACTTTATCTTCATTTATATTTACATCTTTGTTGTCTAACTATTCTCTAAATCCGAATGCACAACTATCTTATCTTCTAAATCACACTCTACATCTATACTATCTTCTTCAAACTCATCCTTGGATTGCAGAAAATTTTCAATTTTTTTATCATTGCCAAACACTTTCCAATATATAACATTGTCTGGAATAGTTGGCATGTGTTTCACTTCCACTGTCTATTGTCGACTGGGATGTAGAATTTTACAGGTACTGGAAGAAAAGGCAAGACTATTAGTAAGAATATTTTGGTTTCTAGGGATTGCAAAAATGTCATATTCCACAAAACTCTCCAGAATATACAGTGCAGCATTTTTGTATGTTCTTAATCTAGGGTGTTTTACAGAGTATTCTCCCTTTATTTGTTTTATGATTAGCTCAGAATCCCCATGAATGGAAATTCTTTTAGCGCCCAATTTTTTCAATAATTGTAACTCTAGTATTAATGCTTCATCCTCAGCTATATTATTAGTGCATTGAAAATTAGGCTTTTATGAATGTCCTTCAGCATTATTATTTCCTGAGTTTGAAGCCCACACTCTTGCTCCAAAACCCTCTTTGCTACAAGATCCATCAAAGTCCATGTTCCAAAGAGGTTCAAGCTGAGTGTCATGTTCCAATGTTTTTGTTTGATTTTCATCTATTTCACAGATATCAATCTCTGAGTTAGCCACCTGAGTGTTGATGTTTCCATCATTATAGAGAATGAATGAGTTCAGATTTGAATGGAAAGAGTAAAGAGGATATTTGTGTGGCTTATCTTGACTAATTACCATGAATTTCATCAAGGTCTCCCTATACAATCTCCTTTGCTGAACAAAGACGAGTATGGTAGCCAAATTCATATCCATGTAGGGTTCCTTGCAACTTATCTCCCCATGAGCGTGACAACAGGATGCCATACTTAGGGGGTATATCTACAACCACTATATCCATCACCAAAATTTTGGCTGGTATTTGTGCCAAAGTAACACACAGATATTTGATAAGACCTAAGCATCTCACTTTCCTAGAATCAAAAGAATATAAATCCTTGTATGGTCTAATAATGTCAAGTCCTAATTTCTCCATGATAGCCTTAGGCATTTAGTTATGTGAAGCACCTGAATCTAGCATGGAATTATGCAGAATTTTGTCATAAACATTTAGGCTAACATAGAAGGGAGGCACACCTCCTTCCTTAGGTTTTCCATCTACTTTTGATCCAAATAAAATTTCAGGTTGGTCATCATTCAAATTGATAGTATCTGTATTTTCTTCTATATCAAGAGATTTCATTACTTGAGATCTTTACACATTTTTTTTCATTAACTCTGTTAGAGGAATAGGTATTTTGAGTTTTGCTAACTCATCCTCAATATTGAAGGATGCCTGAACTTTACTCATGTTTAGGAAATCTGATTTATCAGCAACATCTTTTGGAATAGGATCTTTTTGTTGACTAGTGGTTGGAATATTTGTTTGAGTTGTTTTTGAAGCAATGGAAACTATCTTTTTAGCAGGAGTTTCTATTGTCCTTTTACCTAAAGTTTCAACATTTTTTTGCATGAGTATCTGTGATTTTCTTAACAATGGTATCATAGGTTTTCTTATCAGGAATATCAGAAGTCTTCTTGCCAGGGGTATCTGAGGTTTTCTTACTCCTAAGGTTGTATCGTCTGTGAACTTCCATGATAGCATTCTCAAAACCCTGTTTATAATGAATTGATTCTTCAGAATCAAGTTATGTCTGAGATAACTGAAAAATTTCATGTTTTTCTTGAGTAAGAAAAATTGTTTCATCATCATTTATTCCCATCAAATTTATTTAATTGTCTTCTACCTCTTCAACTATTTCACCTTCATCATCAGCATAATTCTCTTGGAAAGGAGGTCTGATTTTCTAGTCTAGTCCCCTTTGTTCCCTTTGTTTAATTTGTGGTGGATTTCTTCTAACATTTTGGTTTCAGTTTTGATGGCCAGGTTGATTTTCTCTTGGGGGAATTCTATTTGTTGGATTGATCCTTTCCATCATTCTCTCTATTTTTCTAATCAAAGAATCCATCTTAGCATTGATAGAATATTTTGATGGTTATACTTTCATTCTCACTCTTCTTTCTGTTCTTATCCTAGCTCTTTTTGCTAACAAATTGCCTTCTACACTCACTGCATCTCTTTGCATTTCTTCTAAAGTTGCAGAGTTTCTCTCTCTTAGTTGATAAGACATGTCTGCCTCAAAGCCATCAGGGAATTTTATTAAGGCTAAACCTTGTGATGGTTAATGTTTGCAAGAATTGCATTATAAACACTATTGAATCTAGTGCAATAATCTCGGACACTTTCCCCAGGTGCCCTCCTAATACTTTCATATTCTGATAAAATCTAAAGATGGCTCTTTTTAACTTCCCATCTATTAAGAGATCACTGATAAAATGCAGGGAGATCATTAATGCTAGCAAGTGGCGAGGCTTTGAACCATTTTCTAACTTCTCCAGTGATACTTTGAGCAAAAAACCTCATCTTAACATTTTCTTCATCTTTTTCTTGAAGATCAAACCTATCATTCATCCTATCAACATGTTTTTGAGTAGTTATGGGTCCAGCACCATCAAACTGGGGTATCCTAGTTTGATAGTCCTGTGGCATATTTTCCAAAGGAGCCTGAAGAACAAGTGCAGCATATCTCGCTGTCATGATGGGTATATGAGGATGGATAATATGAGGATTGATTAAAGGTGGAGGTTGAATTGAAGTTTGAGGTTGTGTTGAAGATGTAGGTTGAATTGAAGGTGAAGATTGGGGTGAAGATGGAGTTTGAGTAGCTTGGTGAGAAATTACAGGGATGGTAGTGGAAAATATAGAAGGATTGGGACTGGGTGATCTTGGATGAACAGATTGAGATGAAGTGGATGAAACTGCAAAATAAGTTAAGGCAGAGAGCTCAAAATATTGTTGGATGTATGCCTCATGGATAGATAGGTCAAGACCTGATACTAAATCTTATAAGTTATCAAAGTCTTGAAGGATTTTAAGATCAGGATCAGGTTGGGCAAAATGTGCTTCAAATGAATGACATTGAAAGGTAGAATGATCTACCACAGTTTGGTCCACCCAATTTTCTGACTTAGTCCTAAACAAGCTATGCTCAAAAGGAAAATCAAATTCAATATCATCTAAAGTGACAAATTTATTTGGAAGAGAATCTTCCCTAGGTGGGAGGACTACTACTTCCTTGGCTTTTAGCTAAACTTCTTCTCCTCAACAATTTTTTAGAAACATCAACAATAGTGGCAAGTTTAGGATCAGGTATAAGCTTTTTCAGAGCTGGAATTAAAATATAAATCACACACACACTATTATTTACAAAAATGAAAGGTAAACAATCTCTTAAATATTCCTAAAATACACTTCTTTTAACTAAGGAAATGAATTCGCAAAAAATTACAGTATTTTCAATTTTCCCCAGTATGGTCGCCACTATGTTATCGTTCTTTAATTTTTGATATTGTGAGAGTAAACACAAAAGACAACATCAAAACCACTTTGGAAGCTAGGATCTATCCCTGCCAGCTTCAGAGAGAGATCTCTCTGTAAAATTTGGCTTTGTTTTATATAAATTTTAGGCTAGTTATGACTATGCAATTGTTTGTCTGTTTGTGATTGACTGGATTGTTTTGGTTGATTGAATTCTTATAATTCCATTGGGATATGGAGTCTAAAAACTAACTGGACCTTCATCAAACTTTAAAGGAGTTTCACAGGGCAAGCTAGGTTGCATTAGTTGGATCTTTGGAATTTAAATGATATGAAACAGAAGAAAAGAAAGGCTCAGTGGAAACTAAGGAGCAATTAAGAATTCCTTAATTTGACTTTAGAAGAAAACATAAAAATTACTTACATCCAGAATGGAGTGCATATTTCAAAAAATCCTATTTGTCACCCTTTCTGTAATGTAATTAAGTTTTTTTAAGAAATAGCAGTGAAAGGAAACAATGAATTAACACATGAATGAAATAAACACATCACCAATTTGTACACCACATGAATCCTGTGAAAAATGTCATTGTACTATTGATCAGTCCATCACCCAGAAAATTACAATAGCTTTGAGAAAAAAATATTCAACAATAAACATGGAATACTTCGAAGTATGAAGTATTTATACAATAATTACAAAATTCTTGTCTCAACAGACAATGTATATTTAGCACTAATCTAAACAAATTATCTATTTTTTCATAGTAATAGGCTAGGTGGAAAACTGCGTGGAGAGGTGGCTCTGATTTGGAGGAATATGTTGGTGAGCTGGCCTGTTGTTGTTGCTATGTTGTTTCTTTTGCTGATCCTATAACTGTATCTGAATTACCAATCAATCTAGTATTTCGCATAATTTGTCCCATTTGTCTTCATCCGGAATGGTTAATTTGGTTACCTTCTAGTAAATTTCATCTACCTCAATGTACTTTGCAAATGTTTGTCTTACCACGACGATGTGATTTACTTCATGCTTAATGTAGAAATCATTACCCATTGCTTCCGGGAATGCTCTACCTGTCATGTTGCCTTTGATATTAGCAAATTTGGAACTATCTCTAGCTACTTCCTTCATCTTTTTAACATAATCCTCTTGAGTAATTAATTTATCATTAATTACGAATACATTGGGGAACCCTTTCTAATTTAAAGCTTCTATTCTGTTGAAAAACCTATTTACTGTTATTTCTAGACCTTGAAACTTTTCCTCCAACTGAGTAATAAGATTCCTTTTAATCATAATCTTTTTTACTTCCAAGATGGTTCCAGTCCTGTCATCAATTCCTAAGTAATCCAGCTCATACTTATTCTTTGAATTTAGGAATTTGATGATGTTGGTAGCTTTAGTAGGCATGTCACCTAGTTGTTCTCTGATTTCTATAATGGCTTCTGTTGCTTTCTTTATTAGGTCCTTCTACTAAAAAATAATTTGGATACATGGCCAAATTTCATTCATATAATTCAGAATGTCCTTCCATATGCATTCCTTGGCTTCGGCCAAGGTCTGTCCAATCGCTGACTCTCTCTCTAATTTTTGTAACCTTTCTATCAGCCTCTGGGATTTCTGAGTTTCAACCAAATGTGAAGCTTCACTCCTGGTTTTCTGATCTTGCAGAGCTTTGACTTGTCCTTGCAACTTCTTTATCTCCTCAGTCTGAATTGACAAGTTCTCAAGAGCCTTTGTCAATTATTCAGCAGCATCTATATATTGGGCAGAAGGTGTAGTTGATGTTACAGCTCATGTGGTGGGGATTGTTGTGAGAGGTACAGCATCCAGAGGAACCATGGTTACCTTTGAACTCTGCTCTTTTTCCCTAATCATTTTCTCCATATCTGTCTCCATCTCTCTAATCTGAGCATTTTGTTCCATGATTAATTTCATCATGTCTCCCTTCTGAGTCTCGGAATCTTCAATGTCTTTAGTGAGAGGATCTTCAGTTGCTGGCAACTTCAGTTGTTTTCTCAACGCTGCAATGTCAGCATTCTTCTTCTTAATCAACTCCTCTACAGCCTTCATATTTTCTGGATCATAGCCCATCTTCACAACCAAATCCTCCAAAAATTTGATCCTGGTATCTTTTGCTAGAGAAGAAATCTTCTCCATTTTCAATTGACACTGAATGTTGGAAAGTGAAACGTGCAATTTAGATACATTCATAGTTGTATTGGTTAGAGTAGAACATATCATCTCACTAATTTGTTTTTGCATCTCCATTTGGTCAATGGGATGGATATATTTGGTGTCAAACTCAAATGTTGTCTTCTGATAATCTGATGTTGATTTGGGCTATGGGATTTGAGCCTCAAGGAAGGCCATCTGGATCCTCCCTTTCTCTGAATCAAAAGTTGAAAAGAGTCTACTCTGTGGGATGGAAGTCTGCTTCCAAAACTGAGTGTAAGTGTTGGTCTTAAGAATTTCATTCTCAAGCTTGATTTCTCTGTATCTATCAAAGATACTCTTCTCCTTCTCTCCTCGAACAACCTTTGAAGTCTGAACTATATATTGCTGACCCTGCGATACTGATGATACTGTTTGAGATGCAGCGAATTTTTTGCCTGCTTGAGATGAAGAGGGTATTTCCTTGACTATCATGGCAACTTCTTGTTCTAGATTCTTCTCTGAATCTACTTTAGGATTCAATTTAGTCCTCTTTCTATACATAATCTTCAACTCCTTCCATGCACTTTATGTCACTGAAGGTGACTCTTCTTCTCTCTACCTCTTACTTGTTTTCTCTTGAGGAATAGGAGTTTGTGAATTTGAAGTAGAAACAAGATGCTCTTCAGCTTCCTGCGAGGTATTTTCTGCCAAGTCAACTCGTTCACATATCTTTCAATTTCAAGCCTTTGGGTATGAGTAGTTTTGTTTTCCACTCTCAATTTAGAAATTATACCCATAGTATCATAGGACCATGTAAAACTCAAACTGAGCTTCATCTCTTTGAGAAGGTTATATTCTTGTTCCCCTGCAGTCCTGCTATTACACACAAATGAAGCAACATGTGTTTTAATTCTAAATTGTGATCTCTTCTTTGCTGAAATAAAGTGTATTTCATCTGAACTGATCATTTGTATTATATATTATAATGCAAATATCCTCATGGGGAGGTATTTTGGCAATTTGTATGGTGCCAACTCACATCCATACACTCTTATTTCAGTGTAGTTTTGGTACAAGTACCAGTCTTCAGTCTTTACTCACTCTGTCAAATGTAAAATTTTCTTTATCTCCTCACTAGTCCTCGGCTCTGCTGAACTAGTTAGCACACTCATTGCTGGATGTATGAATTGCTCAATGTGTTGCTTGAAATTGAATTCTTATTGATCTTTCATTACTAGGGAGGTTCAAAATATCACGGACTGTTGATTCCCTTCCTCATCTAACTTATGCATAGAAAACTTGAGTTTGTTTGCCTGATAATAGATAAACATATAAACAATAATTGAAGTATACTTGAACACTCCTTCAGTTGGTAACTTCAAGAATTGCTCATGAATACTATCAGCCATAAATTGATTGAAATTGAAAATAATGGAAGGCTTATTATCTGTGGAAAATATTGACAGGAAACTTAAAATGGGTTCATCTACCCATTGATCATAATAATAGCCTAAAATGTAGGATAGCAAAGATATAATTTGCTTGCCCTGATCTGGGAAAATAGAGGAAGGCTAAGGTGGATTATTTCTTGGTAATTGGGTGTTTTCATGCAAGAAGAGGTCAAAAATACAGGCCCTTTTAGCAAAATCAACCTTTTGATATAATTATGAAAAGGTTTTTACTGAAAATGGGGTACTGGTTTCTACAAAGGAGGCCTGTATCATTTGATCAATAGTTTTAGCAGTAATTGTGAAGAGAATTTCACCACTAGGAGCTATGATTGCTCTTTGGTTTGGGATATAGCAGGCTTGGCATTTTCTTGTAAATTTAGGAGAGTGGAAGGTTTGGGGAAAGATGTAATGGGGGGGATTGGACTCCCAGAGTCCAATTTCATCAATTTTGTCCACAAACTTATCCTCAAGCCAACAATAGAGTTCGAAGAGATCAAACTCACACTGTGTCTCAGAGATTTTTTAATATCGGTCAACTAAGGGAATGTGGTCTAGGTCTACACATGGATGGATTAGGGGGTTGACAGAATCCTCCTGGTTTTTCTTCTTGGGAGGCATATTATTAATGGAGAATTTACAGAATCAGGGAGGGGGAATGAAAGATTACCGGGAATGTTGCAAGTTTGTTGTAGATGAAAAATGGATTGGACTTTGATGCTTGATTAGATGTTTGATCGCTTGGAAGAATAGTCGTGGCACGTGAAAACCTGAAAAATGAAAACGAATTAAGAAATTTTGCAACGGAAAGGGAAAAATGGCGATGTATTCAGAACTTTATGGCTTTGGGAATTTTCCGTTACAAGTGTGGGTCTGTTGGGTTTTTAAACGGTTACCCAGGAAAATTGAATGAATTAATGGTAATTCCCCGGGAAGAGCATTTATTGGGTAATGGATACCACCACGCAACATGAAATGAGTGGAGGAAGGCGCATGGGTAGGTACAGCGGGAAGGAATGACAGTCGGCGATTTTCGGAGGGGGGTGAGGGTGGTAAGCAATAAGCTGCGGGGGGGTGCTAAGTGTTGAGGACGTGCCACGTTGCAATTTGATCGACGGGAGAAAACTGTCTTTTCGGAACCCCCCCCCCGCCCGACGGTAAAGGCAAGATTGCAAGGGAGGGCTGAAAAGGAATATTGGTTGTGGATCCGGTGTTGATGATGATCGCGCAGACGAAAGATGTACCTGCTTTAAACGCAACCCAACAAATGATTTTGTCGTATAGACACCTTTGATTTCAAAGCGGAACTTCGAATAAAATGTTAATGAAATAAAACATTAGGCCAAAGTGCATTTTACATAATGTTTTCGAACTTAGGATAAAATTTCACAAATTAACCCTTTGAATTCTAATTAACCACATTTATCTTTTAAACTTCAATTTTTCACCTGATCCTAAAACTAAGCATTTTATTCATTCCTAAGGATGCATTTAGACTTGCAAACCCTCATTTCACTTCTTATGGAAAACAAAAATCATAATCTATTATATACCGTTATTTCTCCATTGATTCAGCTTAAACAATTGAATCAATATCATTTTTCTACCTAGCTAACATTAGCCAAGATTAAACAGTTTGGCTAATCTTATTCTCTAGTCTAATTAACATAAATTTAAACTTGTTTAACCATGATTAAGTTGTATGATCAAACAAATGATTATGGATTGTGGCATTATGAACAAGTTGCACACAACCTTCGTTTTATTTAACGAAATGAAACTATTTATCAAGTAGTAGCATTTAGATTTGCAACACTTTCAGTATTATTTCTTTTTTTTTCTTTTGTGGGGTTCTCATCTTTATGTTTTATTCTTTTTCACTGATTTTTCTTTCATTTTCTTTTATCTTTATTCTATTTTTTTAAATACCCTCTTTTCATTTTCTTTTATATATTTTTTTTGGAAATCATTTGCAAGTTGAAATATTATTTACAACATTATATAACTGAAATAAAATATACAATCACCTTGAGATCCTATAAATTATAGGACCCTAACACCCCGAAAGTGGAGTTTTTCCTTGGTTGTTGGCCTACAACTAGTGTCCTTGATCTATGTGCATTTGCTTTAATATTTGTTTGATGAACTAAGAAGAAAGAAGATAAGAACAACATAATAAGAACTATATAATATCACAAGTAAATAATCAAGAATAAGAGAATATTTCTGCATTTTTTATTCTCTAACATGGAATCGGAGCTTTGGTGAAAGAAGAAGGAAAAGGCAGTCTCAAGGATTTGATCAAGAAAACATAAGAAGTTCATTAAAGAAAACTCGCCAAGGAAAGAAGTCTTCACTACCTTCAAGGAAGATGTCTAGCACTCTCAAGGGAGAGAACAAGCTTGAAGGAGCTTCGAACTATAGATCTTGGAAAAAGAGGATTAACCTCGTCCTTGAAAAGAACAAGGTCTTAGACTTGGTAAAGGGAAACATGAAGAAGTCCACAAAAGAATCAAGTGATGCTAATAAAGTAAAATTCAAAGAATTGGAATTAGTGTCTATGAATTTGATGGTTGAAGGAATAAAGGACAACCTTGTCCCCTTCATAGCAAACATTGATCATGCCCAGGAAATGTATGATGCCTTGTCAAAACTATTTACCATCAAGAATATTGGAAAAGTGACTATTGTGGTTCTTATGTTTTGGCCAGATTGGCAAGACCAAAAGATAAGACAACATCAAACCACTTTGGGATCCTAGGATCTAGCCCTCCTGGATCCAGAGAGGGATCTCTCTATAAATGCAAAGAATGATATATCTTTAAGGCTCAAATTGAGGTATTAGGCTACGTATGAAGCACAAGGGTTTTTGTTTGTTTGTTTGTTTGGTTGGAGATCATTAACTGAGAAGGTTACCTGAAGTAAAAAAGGAACTAAACAGAAGGATGTTTCAGCATGGGAAGATAGGTCAAGAGAAGTATCAATCCATTGGGCTATGGAGTCATGAAAGGGGATTACTTGCAAAGCAACTATCCAAGGGTTTCCATAGGGCAAGTCATCTATACCAAATGATATTTTTAGATAAATGGTGAGATGGAACATTAAGAGATGCAAAGAAAGAAAGAAACCAAAGTGCAGCCTAAGATCAGAGAAATACTTTTAACCTCCACTGCTTTTGACATACTTTCAAAGGAAACTCTCAAACACAAAGGGTAGCTTAAAATCAAGGAAAGACTTTTAACTTAACCTGCTTTCAGCATACTCTCAAGGAAGACAATCCAGCAGTCCTCATAACCACTTTCAGACAATAGAAAACATTTAAGATTAAACACAGAGCAGGGCCTAAGATCAGAGAAAGACTTTAAACCTTCAATGCTTTGACACCAACTCAAAGAGATCTTAGAAAGGCTAACTATTGGAAAAGGAACCTAGTGAGACAGGGCTAGCTCTAATCTCCTATTTTCCCAATTTTTTCAGCTGAAACCCAACAAGAACATCTAAGAAACTAACTCCAATTTCACACATCGGTAAGCATGGACAAGCCAACTTCTATACTGGTTAAATTATGATGAGTTAGTTCTTAGATACACAAATAGCTAAAAACATAAAGATAAAGATTTTCAGTGAGATTTAGGGTACTTCCAACAGTATATCCTAATCTATGCTTGTTGTTCTTTATCTGAAAATAATGGAAAGTATGATAAAACATGAAAGGAAACAGTTACAGTAAGGGAAACATCACCAATAATATAGACCAGGATCCTATGAATCTGCTTGTTCAATTGATGTGCAAAACCAGTCACATACTTTGAGCTCAATGGCTTTTACAGTCCAAACTTTATTTCCAACCTACTATAATACAAACTACCTCACTACTTCCCCTCAATAACAGTTCAAACAGTCAATAGAATCCCTACAACCAACCAACAACCACAATGTGAATTACAGGGGTTCTTATAAGTGAATGAGGAGGTAGAGTAATAGATATGAACTTGAATGATCCATTAAGACAGAGGGGAGGAAAATTTTGAATGCCCACTCTGCATAATGGCTTTGCATTGACTTGTTTGTACCCTTTAGGCTGGTTTAGAAGTCTATGTCAAGCTGACAATAACTTCAGGTATGTTCTTTGAAGTACTCTTCTGGCTGTAGTACTCTGTTTTTCCTTCTGAGATAAGTAAGGTGATAGAAGGTCTACAGGTCTTCCATGCTTCCATAACTGTTGTCCTGACAATTTTTAAAGCCTCTGTCAGGGTAAAAATCTTCTCAGGAGCTTGATGGAGAATAGTAAATGATGTGGGAACTTGTCCTTTCTTGGAAAAGAACATTCTACTGATGTGAAAACACTGATATGGCTTGTTTCATGTGTTTTAGGCTTCATTAAGTCTTCTTGATCATTCTCGGGTCTTTGAACTATATCTTTATCATTTAAACACTGGATTATAGGCATTAAATCTTCAATAATGGGTTTTAATCCTTGAATCTGTCTTCTTATGCTCTTTAAGCTCTCTTCTGATCTGTCTGTGAATATACAGGTTTTAATGGCGCTGGAGGGTTTTAATCAGGGTTGGTGACACTGATTTTTTATAAAACATGCTTTAAAAACCTTCTCAGGCTTTTTCCTCTGCTACTTTTGGCTCTGGAACTGGCATTCTGTGCTCCAAATTACCCTGTCTGTGACTGTGAGATAGAGTGAATTCGCGACCCTATAGACCCTGCAAAACAATAAACTCGTTACAAAAACCTGTGGGGGTGAGGGGAGGAATGCTGTGGAGGCTCGTGGAGGATGGAGAATAGTGGTGGAAAAGGTGTATCGCAGCAGAAAATCGACTGAAAATCATGGCGGAATGGTGGAAAACTGACCTGATGAATTTTGGGGCGTCGTGCGATGTAGACCGTCGGATTAGATCAGACAGCGATGATCTACAGTTGATATTGCGCGATAGGGTCGTTGGGGAGGATGAATGAATGAACAATGGGTGGAGGTAAGATTGAATCTGGGCCGTTAGATCAGTTTGATGGACGGCGGAGATCGCTTGACGGAGTCCTTTAGAAGGTCAAATGGATGGTGGAAGCGCAAGGGCGAGATCGAATATGGGCCGTCGGATGAGACCGATCAACAGTGGATATCACTTTATGGAATTACTGGGGAGATCAGGTGAAGAGCAAATGGAAGGGGTCGTGATGGAATGTGAACCGTTAGATTGGAATCAATCAACGGCTATGATCGAACCCGACATCACATTGCGGAGGATAGGCAGAAAACCGACAGCGGTTTTTGCAAAATGTTTGGGCGGCATGCGGTTTTTTGAAAAAAATGTGATTCCATACGTTTTCTAACGCGTGTCCTCCCTAACACTGCCCATTTTGCGTTTTTTTGGAGCGTTAAACCCAGGGCGAAAAGATTTTGCGAAACTGAATGTCAGCTGTTAGATCTCTTGGTTTTGATCGGACGGTGCGGAAAAATTCAGATGGGGAAGTTGCACGGATGAGGGGAGTGGTGGGACCCGCTTTGATTTGTCGCGTGGTGGAAATGTTTGGGCCATCGGATTAAGTGTGGGCCGTCGGATCTGATGATCGAACGGTCATGATTTGATATCGGGCGGGAGTTTGAATGGAGGGGAGGGAGGTGTGTTAATGAGGCGGAGAAATGATGGCCCGATGATCGTCGATCTATGTAGATCAATGGTCCAGATCTGCTTGGACCAAAACGTCGAAACACAGGAATATAGAAGGAGACAAGGGTTTTTTGGGGTTTCTTTGGCTTTTAGCGCCCGATTATAGAGCCTTAGGCCGCATGGAGGGGAGCTAACCGAGATAAGCCCTCGGGGGCTTAACCTTTTAATGGAGCGGACAAACTGCTTTTATGCCTTTGTGAAGGTTCTTTGAGGGTTATAACAGCAAGTTAGTGTTTATAAGCACCTAGTTGCGGGACCACGAGTCTATGAAGAAAGGGGCTAAGATATATAAGCCCTCGGGGTCTAAGGAACTTATATAATGCAAATGGGGTGTTTTTAGGCCAAAATCAGTGTTTTTTAAACCAAATGAGGGGTTCCGATAGATGCAAAGGGGATTTTTTAAACCAAATAAAGGGAACTATAAGGTTTAAAAAGGAGATTTTGATGATTTAGAGGGTTAATGAAGGGATTTTGGAGGAATTTTGTGAGGGGAATAGGGATGAAAAAATGGGATTTTGATGATTTAGAGGGTTAATGAAGGGATTTTGGAGGAATTTTGTGAGGGGAATAGGGATGAAAAATGGGGATTTTGAGGGAATGAAATGGAGCATATGGAGACCTCTTTGAGAGCATTTTCTTTCACAAACAGTGAGACTTATCAAATGGAAACAACAGTGAAGATTTCTTCAAAGGACAAAAAACACTTTAAGGTTTCAAGAATGATAGATTTTCAAGGAAAATGTTTCTCTTGAAGACTTAGAAACCTACTTAGCCACCTATTTGCTATGCAAAAATTTTATAGGTGGCTAACAGTGGCTCCACATGGGGATGGCATCTTCTTGAAGGTGTCAAGAATCTCAGAAAATAATCTTTGGAATTAGGCCAGATGCCTGGTACTTGACCATTCTTTCTTCTTTAATCAACTGCCATAAATATGATGGATATTATATCAGCAGAAAACATTTTCCCAAACAACTACCTACCCATCCTATTGTCCTAGCATTTTTTCTTCAAGGTGCACTTAGACTTGTAGACCTTTCACATCATTATTTTTTGCAAACAGGAAAATATACCTATCTATTGCTACCCTTATTTCTCCATGAGACCAGATTAAACAGTTGGACTCATAACTTCTCTACCTAAACTAATATCTACCAGGATTAAACTGTCTCGCAGATTTCATTCTCTACATTTTAAAACAGAAATTTAAATACAGACAAACCATGATTAGACTGTTTGATTTGTTGTGGGTCCATGGCATAAAGACAAGCTGCACATGAACTAAAATTTGCATAACTTAAAAACAAAATTTGAAGGCTTCAGATCTAAAAATTCACCAACATCCTTCTTTCTTCTTGTGACTCAGATTTTGAGCTTGTTAGAGTCACCTTTCTTTCTTCATTTCAGCTCTGGTTTGATCTTGTTAGAGCTGCTTCTTTTCTTTTTTGCTCTGCTGGTTCAAGTTTTGAGCATATCTGAACCTTTCCTTTCATCTTTTTTTGTATTTTTTGAATTTTCTTCAAAGCAAAAATAAACAACTAACTAAATGCTCACACGCTGAGCTTTATTGAGATTTCCTATCTATCCTACTCTAACTTGAGATATTTACATGTCTAGCTGACAAACTCTCTTTTCCAATACATCCAGACAATCAAATGATCTCATGACTGGTCTTTTCTGCTCACCTCTTTGAGCATGTTGGATAAGCAGGGCCACTCCCATTCTCTTTGCACTTCAGCAGCAGCTTTTAAAATGTTTCTTGTTGTCTGCAACAAGCTGCTCTTGATGACCTTTGATCCTTCTCTAAATGTCTGCAGGAAATGAGCATAAGGATCTTGAAATAATACCTGGTTGGGAGTATTTAACAAGTAGTTTTTAACCAAGATAGCTTCCTCTTCCACTAGACCAAAAAGAATATCTTTTTTAGAAAGAAAATCCTCCTCATCTTCATCACTTTCTGAACTGGAGGACTCATCATATTTGACAATGTTGTCCTCTTGTAACTCTGAGATCTTCTGATCTGATGGGCTGAGCTCTATGAAAAGACTAACATATTCTTGAGCAGGAGTTTCTTTGATTACCTCAACCCTTTCAGGAGAAGGTTCAGGATATTCAACTTGCTCAAGAGTTTCTTCATTGCTTTCTTCCTCATCCTTTGAGCTGAAAGGCTGCTGATTTCCACCTTCATGGAAATTATTACTGATGATGTGATATAAAGCAGGGTGAAGATTCAATGAATCTTCGCCTGCTACTAGACTTTCATAACCTTCTTCATCAGTATCATAAATAGCCTGACTTAGCTCATTACTTT